>QFET01001284.1:57550-82536 GCA_003316355.1 Tuber calosporum | reverse complement strand
CCTCCTCCTCCTCCTCCTCAACTGTATCACCCTCCTGTGCCCGATAGACACCATCAGTGTACTCCGTGCTCTTGTCATCCTCACTAGCCGAATAGTGAAGATCAATGTAGTCAACACCTACATCTTCTCTGTCCTTTTCCCACTCCTCATAGACCTCAGCATTTGATAATAGCCACTTGATGGGCTTTACACAATGGATCAAAGGTCTAGCCTTGTCATCCAGCTCCTCCTATGGGACGGTAATTTTCAAATACCACTTGAGATCATACTCCGTAAGCCGAAAGTCAGATAAACAGTCTTCGCCTGTAGTACTTATGGATAGATTGGGTAGACATAAAACAACCTTGAAGTTAGTATAGATGTCACTAATAGAGCTGGGCAATTATTTAGCCAGGGTTTTGGGAAACTAGATAACATACCAGTCTGTATAGGACTTACGTTAGAGCTCTTTCTCCTGCGCCCAATCTTGAGTCTTGTCCATACCAAGGCAGGTTCTTGCACTGTACTAAGGCTTCTCAAGGTGGATGCTCGCATATAGACGACCAACTTGGATACACTGCTCTGGCGAGATAGTAAGAGTGCCGCGCTCCTGATTCCTGCTGCCACCCTTGCTTGAAACAGGCAGGTCTGGTCACATTGACATACAAGAGGGGAAGAGCGCTGGGGAGGCACTGGAGGAGACAAAGAAGGGAGGGGAGATGGAGGAGGGGTCATGGACAAGGTGGTGTGGGTTCTTGGAAAGGAAGGAGACCCAGTTGTATTGCTTCGGGGCCTTGGTGTTACCCGGTCAACGAGATTTTGCATATAAGCTGCGGGTTGTAACTTTGGTGAAGGGTTCGGCATGGTTACAGGGGATGCATGGGGAGTATAAAGTTAGATCTGGATTTTCGGATTGTCCAGTGGCAAACAATATTCATCGAACTGGTTTGGATAGTATGGCTGCCAATCTGCCAAGATCGCCCGTCACTCGTAGGACAGAACTTCATAGTCCTCAACCAGGATATCTTGGTCTACCTCAACCTTGATATGTTCGTCAAGGGCAAGGTAGTCCGGAAAGCTTACCGCAAAGGCACGGCCTTGCTTCAGACAGTTTCCCCAATTGGCGCAGGCCCGTTCGAAGGCAGTCTCAAGTTAAGTAAGATTTGTACAGTTCATATTCCAGCGGATGGTGGCTGGGTTCAACGAGTGACCCCAAGCTACTACCGTAACCGGTCTCCCCTTGTATACAGGCGGTATTATGAGGTGTGTTCTATTGTCTTGTTTTAGCTTTTGCATATGATTTATTCATATGATTTGTACATACCTGTTCCTATAATTTTGGAAAAAGGTAAATAATTTTGAAGGAGACCACCTTTAGGAAGTTTGGGAGCGGAGAAAGCTAGAAGAAAGGTAGTAGGTTAGAGTGGATGGGTTGGGAGGGGGGTGGGGCGTGGTAGAATTGGTATGTACTGAGTGGGAGGAATTGAGTCGCCTGTTGAGTATTTTTTGGGATGTTTTTTAATGGTCCCACAGAAAATGAAAGATACGATGTAAATAGGTGAAGGCTCCTTTGTCTGCTGTTGGACGGTTTGCCGGGAAAGCCACTGTGTAGCTTGTAATACAATGTAAAGAGAGAAGGGGTATATTGGAAACTTGAAAACGTCATCTAGAGATGGGAACCTGTCCTAAGCCAACCATCCCTAACCAATAAAACACCACAACAAATATAAGGTAAATATTATATAGTTACCGTATTCAAGTCTCGGCTAAGTGCTTATACTAATGAGGGAGCGTACTATGAGATTGATCGTAGTTTAACTCAGATTTTGAAATTGCGGACATGGGTATATGCTACCTACTGATATCATTTAGTAATTATGATTGTATGCTTGCTACTTCAAAAGGCAAGGTATTTTATCTTTGTACATATACTACCTTTCATGTACAGTTTTCAAGGCAATTATAAGTGAAAAGCACAGTACAATATTTGTCTCAACAATTATTCAGTTACACTTTTACACAAACTTGATCAATGTACAATTTAATAGTACCTGGCTTTACCCACCATTTACGTTAACATTATTTTAGATCAGGTATGTTGGTTCATGAATCGAAATACACATATGGTATGGGAAACTTGATTTGTCTGATAGGTAGCTTGCGAGGTAGAGAGCATGAATCCCCATGGGTATAAGATATCTCCCTGCCTTCTTCTCTTCTAGCAAACTTCTTCCTTCAGCAAATACTACTATCATTCCTTGTTTATTATAGAAAAGATAGAATGCATACACCAACAGATGCATACACAGAGATTACAAGATGCATACATGTAAGCTTACTTATATCCTCGACTCACCTTGCACTACCAACACCTCAAATCATAGTCTGTGACTCTGTGTGAAAACCCTACTGATCTCGAAAACAACCTCCTCACACACCTCCTCAACCACCCCTCCACTCCCACCTCCTTACCCACCTCTCCTTACCCACCTCCACCTCACTAACCTCCGATACCACACCAAGCAACACGCCACCGCTAAAAATAATAATAAATAAATACAGACTATAAAATGGCACCCACTAAATGAAACCCTGAAAAACAAAGCAAACAAAATTCTCAGATGCACCCTAAATGCAGACCAAACGGAGGCATTTTATAGTAGAATGGGGGTGGCAATTAAGGGCCTCCAATGAGGCTGCAGGGCAAGAAAAAAGATTGGAAAGTCCTCCAACAAGTCACCGGGACAAGAAAATCAGTGGGAAAGTAGTGAGTGGGGTGCAGCACCCTGCGTGAAACCCGCCAGGCAGGTTGGCAATGGCAGAAATTATTAAGTATCGCCAGGATGAGGGAAACCTAATTCTAAAAGCCTCATCTTACTGAATGTGCCCGCAGATTATCACCAGCTTGCCTCTCCAACAACAATTGTATTGGTCGAGGTCTTCTATATAATTCCTTCAAGTGGAAATGGATGAATGTTTATTAGTGAATATAGCCGGTAGGTTGAGCTCCTGTTAGGCACAAACGACTCCCAAGAGAACTACATGACTTTGCAGCAGGAACAGCAGGAATCTGAACCTCCACAGGCAATTACACTCCTGCGGCCTTGGCGCTCACCCTGGGAGTCGACACTGGGACCTTGTGCAGTTGCTTGTTTAACGAGAAAAACGTGTAAGTGGAGCACAGCTTGTAACCCCGTATACGTTGTCCCCGTCCATCCGACCACATGCTGTCCGCAGCGTATATGTGAGGGCCTCTCTGGCTAAGTCTGGCAAGTGGAACGAAGCGATTCTGTGAAGACCTCGCAGACATACACCCAAGTGAAGTTAAGTGAGCCCGGGTAGTCCTAGATGGGTATGAATGCGCAATTGAAGTAAGCTACTCCGATACACACCGAGGGTACGCTGACGCCCCCATGATGACTATAAGGTCAATGAACCTATCGGAACAAGTTGATAAGGAGAGGGAGTAAAGACGAGTAGGTATTGGCCCGATCGTGAACACTAGTTGTAACGGAATCCTACTATATTTTTATTATTACTACTTACTCGAAGTTGGTTATTACTTATTTGGGTTTATACCTGATAAGCGCTACTATTTGATTCTCTCTTCCTACTTGGTTATGACTTCCTAACTGGTTATTCTTTCCATGTTTCGCTTATCACTGCCTCTCCTTGGTTCTACCCATTTGGGTATCGCCATCCTCGCGCTATACCTACTGAATTTGTATAGTAGTAGCGATCTCTTGTTCCTTCCTGTATGGATTCCATTACTTGTTTTGTTAGCTCCATCCTGTCGCTTTTAACCCTTTGTTTTCGGAATATGGTAACCTTGTTATGCTCCCTCTGTTAGCATGTTGTTGGACAGGATGTTTGCACTTTTGTTTAGTTTTGCTAGCTATAATCTTTTGTATTTAAAGATCCTGCAATCACTTAAGGATTCGGACTCTCAAGCCTCACAGGACTATCATCTTTAATACTACAAGTTGAACGGTCACTATATTAGTACCATACCTTTTACCTTGCCTATTGAATTACTATACATCGACACTTCTCCCCCTATCCTAATAGTATCTTCAGGGTCCTTTTGGGATTCTCGAGATACTTGAAAGTAGGTTATATTTTTTGACCTATACGCAAGTATACCTTTGATCTTCGGCAGAGGACTGATCACCCTTCGCATACCTTAACCCTGCAGTACTAGTTCACCTCACTGTTTCCCAGAAGGCCTTGAGCGGACTCCTTGCGAGTCCAGCTCACCCTAGCTAGCAACGATTTCGCTTCCTAGAGATACCAGAAGGCACTTCACTAGAGGATCGGTAGCATCCTCCTCAGGACCCCTAAGTCAAGCGCCAGTACCCCCAACTGCACCACCATCTGAGGACTCAGAACTATCTTCAGTAGTATGCAGCAGCAGCGAAGAAGAAGACCAAGACCAAGTTCAAGACCACGCTCAAGCCCAAGTTCCAGACCAAGTCCAAGACCAAGCCCAAGTCCAAGAACAAACCCAAGAACAGCTCCACCAAGAAGTCCAATCCAAGAGAGAACCAAGCTCAGAATCACAATCAGATTCCAGTCCAGAGGCCGCTCCAGGACCGGCACCCCCAGCTTCGCCACCTAGACCACCCAGTCTACCAAGAGAACTCATTGAACCAAGCCCTGAACAAGACGGTTTACCTAGTCCACCAAGACGACCAAGTCCACCAAGCTATCCAAGCCATTCACCCATCGCCATGTCAGTCCCCCCAGAGGGAAATAATCGTGATAAATGGCCAGCACCATTTACATTCACAGAAGAAGGAAAAGATCGAGACGCATTGAGAATCAACTCATGGTTTAACACAGTCCATCGATACATCGTCAGCTTTGGCATAACTGATGATGCCCCTGAAGCCCTGCAATACTATGGAGCCTATTGCAGAGCGAAAGCCCACGATAAATTCACCCAATATGAAGCATCCCAAGGAGACCACACAGTTGCTGGACTCAAACAGAAATTCGAGGCCTACTTCCTTCCTTCCACATCCACTGATACTATCTATGAACAGAGGCTACAAGTCAAGCAAACGACTGGCGGAAAAACTGCACAGATTACCAACCGTGTAATCAGACTTGGATGAAACCTTAAGAGACAGTCTCCCCCCAGGAACAATTTCGGACTATTCAGCGAAGCAGAGACTTCTAGATGTCCTGGATATCAAACTCAAGCGAGAGGTGAAACCACATATCACTTCCGATACCTCCTTTGAACAGCTAGTGGAGATAGCGGAAAAGCGAGATGCAATTGCCCACTCTACAGGACTCTATGGAAATCGTCAAGGAAATGCAACCTCTAATGCAGTTTCCCAACAAGCACCCAAGCGCCCCCAGAACAAACCTAGCGAAATAAACCAAGATTCTCCAACAATACCTCTCTGCATCCAAGAGTATCCCAGGCTGATAAGGATCGGCGCAGAAGAGACAATGACTGTTACTATTGTGGAAAATATGGACTCTACTCCGATAACTGCTTTGAGAAGAAGAAGCATAAGAGTACCCAGCAGCGAGGAAATGGAGGCCTTGGCGGATCCAGGAGACCCCAGAATGTCAGAAGTACATACCACACACAGGAAGACGATCCCAATGTGAAGGAATCAGTCACAGTTACCACAAACTATGCAGGACCTAGTGGAACTCAATCCCTAGTCCTCGAAGCATACATCACAGTCAATGGCCCCAAAGCAAATGCACTATTCGATACAGGAACCACAGGAGACAACTTGATATCAGGAAAGTTTGTCACCACCAACTAAATCCCAACCAGAGACCTCGAGACCCCTATCAACCTGAAGATGGCAGTTAAAGGATAACGCTCAGCAATCAACTATATTCCAAAGCCTGTCATACAGATTGACAAGGAAAGCGGCGATATCTCTGAAGCCCTAGTCTGTTCCCTGGACAACTATGATATCTTCCTAGGAATGCTTTACCTTACTGCACACCATGCTATCATAGATTGCCGAAAATCTATTATCACCTTCACTGAAAAAGAATTACCTTGACCTGCAAGAAAGAAACCCCTGCACGATTTTCAGCAATGAATGAAGCAGAAGGCCCTGACTTCATTTCCGAGTTTCCTATAGTATTCCCTGGCAAGAAAACAGCCGAATTACAACCCTTGAGAGATGTCAACCACCACATCCAGCTGAAAGACACAATTTGTGACCATAATCCGAGATTCTTCACATTCCTTGACAAGATCATGCCAGCATACAGAGCATTGATCAAGGACTGGAAAGCCAAATGAATCATTTACCCAAGCGAGGCACACAACTCAGTCAACATATTCTCAAAGCTGAAACCCAATGGCGATATCAGACTACTAGCAGACCTTGTACCCAGGAATGATATTACTATCAAGGACCATGGATGGATTCCCAACCTAGCCATGATACTCAGAACTGTTGCCAGAGCAAAGTTCAGATCCACCATTGACCTAGCAAACTGGTACTTCTAAATTGGAGTTCTGCCCAGTGATGAGAAATACAACACCATCAAGACACCCTTTGGATCCTTCGCATGCAGAGTTATGCTGCAAGGAGATGCCAACACCCCTGCCACAGCTATGAGAGTTGTAGAGTTTATCCTAGATGGATTTATTGGAAAATTCGTTTGGGCATACATGGATGACATAACCATCTACTCAAAAACAGTTGAGGACCACACTTCGCACATCAGATCAGTCTTGTGAAGACTGAAGCAGCATCAAATCAAAGCATCGCCAGCCAAATGCAAATTCTTTGCCACCAAGGTCTCTCTCCTAGGACATGTTATAGATGAGAAAGGAATTCATTCAAACCCAGAAAAAATTCCATCCATCCATGACTGGCCCCTACCAAAATCGAAAAAGGATGTTCAGACCTTTATTGGAGTTGTGATATATCATGCACAGTTCATTCCACACCTTGCCTCCACCACTGCCCCCCTCTCGGACCTAATCTTCCAAGATGAGTTTGAATGGCGACCCCTGCATGAGGAAGCCTTCAAGTTGGTTAAACGCCTGGCCAAGGAGACTATTCCGCTCTGCCCCATCTCATATGAGACATCAGCTGATCCAATATACCTCATTACTGACGCCTCTAAGGTTGGATCCCGAGCATGGGTTGGCCAAGGGCCTTCCCAAGAGAAAGCAATACCATGCTGCATTCCACTGCAGAAAGTTTGCAACAAGTCAGCTACCCTACCCTGTCCATGACTTGGAACTTAGGGCGATTGTGTATGCCATTAAGGCATTCCATCCGATTCTATATGGCACCAAGTTCACTGTTGTGTCTGACAACTAGCCACTATTCTTTTTCCTGAAGCAGACTGACCTACCTTACCGCCAAACTAGATGGCGCATGTTCCTGCAATCTTATGATTTCCATATCATACACAGACCTGGCAACGACAATGTCCTTGCAGATGCACTATCAAGCATCTATGACAATACTCCAGCTGAAGAAGACCAAATACTCGAAGACCCTACAGAGAAGAAACCTATAAAGACCCCCTCCTCCGCCATGAACAGTGTATCAAGACAGTACCACAACATCGCCCTTACCCTAGACCCTTCTTCTGCCCTCACACTTCAAGTACCCTCTCGGATTCTTACATCTTAACACCGCTCCAAGTGGAACTCACACCATGGCAACAGCTCAAACCCCACCAGCTCCCAAGAACTGAGTCACTACTCAGATTTTGTTGAACAAGCCATGGACAAAGCAGCAGATACCCTCGAGCTTGCAACCAATGCCATACAAGGTTATGAAATCGTCGAGATCTCCTCCTATCTCTGCAACCCTCAAGAGCCATCCCAGGCCACAGTACTTATTGCGCGTGCTAAAGCTCAACTGTCAGGCCTTGCGTCGAGAATTAACAATACTCCCGGAGATATGGACCAACCACTGCATCCAGATGCTATCACCAACTGCTTTAAACGAATCCATGATTCTATCACGCAATTGGAATCCCTTGCAGTCACCAGCTCCGAAAATATCGCCCCCAGCAGCATACCTACTGAACTTGACCCTCATCCCACACCAATCCCTCCTCGACGCCTAGTCAATCAACTGGACCGATTTCTTCAATCTAATAGACACAGAGCCATGCACTGGTCTGCCTGTGTCTGGGATGAATGTCAAACCCATATTAATGGAAAGAATACAGGATACTTTCCCTCAGGATCTTGCGATATTCCAGGACCCCTGCCCCTCTACTCTTCCTCCAACTTTGTCTCCTCTCATCATCCCAAGTGCAGAGCAGAACACAGATCGGCTGTTCCTCCTTCTCTTTACGATGATGATGCCTACCCAGTCTTTCATACAGTTATTAATAAAGGAAAAGAAAGAGAAATAATGGATATCGACCAAGGATGGGACCTACCTACCCCAGAAGTACCTGTCGATTATGAGGACTGCTTCTTTGATCAGCACTCTACACAGCTTGACCTTCGCGCTTTTCAGCTTACCAACTACATGAAAGGAAAGTGGTGCTCCACTATTCGAAATGCTACCCAGAGGACCATCTCCAAGATGTTGTTACCTAGGCTATCGACCACCCTGACTGGCTCTAAAATGACGGAGTTCTCGTCAGAAAGGGGATGGATGACAGTTGAGACTGTCCTGATGTCCCCTATGAAGCAAGCTATCAATGTGCTAACATCAGAAGCGAAATTGTGCGCCTAACCCATGAACAAAAAGCACATATGGGTAGGCAGATATGTTTTGAATATGCTTCAAGACACTTCTAATGGTTCTCCATGAGGAACGATTTTAAGGACTATGTCCGCATATGCCACCTATGCCAGCTCAACAAGCAACCTACCACTGTCCCTGAATGATCAGTCACCCCCCTCACTGTCCCCAGGCAACCATTCTCATCCATTGAAATTGACTTTGCAAGACCATTCCCTAGCGATTCCAAGCTTGAACTAATCATGGTTGTCTTGGATCGATTCAGTGGCTCTACCTACCTAATACCAGTCTCCCAGAACATCACAGCTATCAAAACAGCACACACACTCATTGAGCGAGTTTTCTCCATTCATGGTTTCCCTACATCCCTAGTCTCTGACAGAGACTCCTAGTTTACCTCACGCTGTTGGACACAGCTTATGGCGACACTAAATGTTGATCTCAACATGGCTACAGCTTACCATCAGCTGACCAATGGACATACTGAACGCAGAATCAGATTTGTTCGCCAATGCCTTAGGAACTATGTCAACTGTAAAGGAACCAAGTGGGTTCGCCACCTACCTCATGTCCAGACTGCAATCAATGCAGCCCCCAGCGATAGCACTGAACTCTCCCCCTTCGAAATCACCTTTGGCAGACTACCAAACCTCCTCCCTAGCATCAGAGATCTCCCCACTTCAGTACCTGCCACAGATGAGATTGCTTCACAGATCATGAAAAATCAACTACTTGCCAGAGATGCACTCAAGAAGGCCAGAGCACGCCAAACCACCTCCAGTGAAAACAGAAGAAAGGATGGAACCCCAATCATCCCTAACGTAACTGTAGTTATCCTCAAGTCAGCACCCTATGTCCACAAGGTTGGACAAAATCACAAGCTAGTTGGACCATGGTTAGGACCTTTCTCAGTAAGCGAAGGACCTGACAGACCCAACAACTAGAAACTCATACTTCCCCCAGTGATGGCAGGAATCCACCCATGCATCCATCACAGCCATCTTTGCATTTACCTAGGACCAAACCCCTTCGCCTTCCTAGGAACACCTGAACCAATATCTAAAGAAACTGTACTATTGATGCCAGTGGACAAGAGCAATGGGAAATCGAAAAGATACTCAAAGATCGAATCTATCGCAGAAAAAGGGAGTTCTTGATCTATTGGTAAAATTATGACGAAATCGAAGCAACAAGGGAACCCCTCTACAATCTAGTAGGCGCCAGCACCCTCATCAGATCCTACTGGTTCGATACCTACAATGAATCTATACCTTTCAGACTCCCTTGGTCCCATGGCGAGACCTTCTCTGCCTGGACACTTCAGAAACTAGACTATGCCCCTCTCTCACCTGAGCTTGACCCTGACGGATTTTGGAAACCTCTCCAAGACTCAGACTACTCAGAATATGATACCAGCACAACACTCTCCACCTTGGATAAATCTGATATGGAAGGCTAACTGCTTCCTGGTATTGTCTTCCCTACTATGGGGCTGATAAAGGTCTAAGGTCCTGACACCAGTGATGGATATATGTTTACTGATTAAGTTATATGTTTTAAAATTGAGTGGAATGCTCCAAAGGCGGGTTGGTCATTAAGCCCTTTATGATATTCATTATTGTTTTGTTTGTTTTTATTTCTTTTAAGGGGAATATAACTTAATCCTACTATGTTTTTACTATTACAACTGACTTGAAGTTGGTTATTACTTATTTGGGTTTATACCTGATAAGCGCTACTATTTGGTTGTCCCTGCCTACTTGGTTATGACTTCCTAACTGGGTATTCTTTCCTTGTTTCGCCTATCACTACCCCTCCTTGCTTCTACCCAAAGTGGTATCGCTATCCTCCTGCTATACCTACTGGATTTGTATAGTAGTAGCGATCTCTTGTTCCTTCCTGTATGGATTCCATTACTTGTTTTGTTAGCTCCATCCTGTCGCTTTTAACCCTTTGTTTTCGGAATATGGTTACCTTGTTATGCTCCCTCCGTCAGCATGTTGTTGGACAGGATATTTGCGCTTTTGTTTAGTTTTCCTAGCTACAATCTTTTGTATTTAAAGAGCCTGCAATCCCTTAAGGATTCGGACTCTCAAGCCTCACAGGACTATCATCTTTAATACTACAAGTTGAACGGTTATTCAATTAGATCCATACCTTTTACCTTGCCTATTGAAGACCTATCCATCGACGCTTATCCCCCTATCCTAATAGTATTTTGAGGGTCCCTTTGGGATTCTCGAGATACTTGGGAGTAGGTTACACTAGTCATCCTGAAAGCTAGCTGCAGAGACGGATAAGACGGCACGAAGCAGACTCCACCAACAACCAAGGTGGCCCCTTGGAGTTCTAAGAAGTTATTGGCACGTTCCAATATCGGCGGCCATATCTTAACTGCCGAAAGAAGGTTGACAACTCAGACTAAGTGGGTCCACACCCTCAAGGAAATCAGAAGCTCAGAACATACCGTCAGCTGTGCGGGGGAAGAGAAAGTTTATGGGTCAAAGCCAGTTCGGTCACAGATTATGTGACGAAGGTAGGAAACAAAATACCAGTTTTTATGTAAACAAGTTGTAGTATGCAAACAGTCAGAGGCGGGATATATATATTGAAGTGCCTCCCGAGCTTAAGCCATCATCAAGCAACCGAGAAGAGATCTTATTAATATCGTAAGTTTTTACTCAAACATCATTACCTACGTGCATTCCTAGACAATTTTATTTACGATCTATTATTTAAGCCTAGTCCAATTCGCTTGCTCTTAGAACCGACTACCCTTAACAGCTCCTATCTTAGTAGGTGTATATAATTTATAATTCTTCCCAGCTGGTGCCCTGGGTGTGGGACAGGCTGGTTGGGCTGCCCTCATGGTCTCGGACCTGAGGTTAGTCGACGATGTTATTCCTGTTACGGCTACAAAGCCTGATTGGGCGACACCGGAGGACCGGAGGCTGCATGAGAACATACCAGCCAGGCGAGCAAACCTCCCGCCCCTAACGAGGTCTACAATAACGACGACTTCAGTCAACCTAGCCCTGAGGGGCGTCGGGGCTTGTTACATGCAGCCAAGGATACTGGGGGATATGGCAGTGATCACAGTGGCAATGAAAAGGAGGGAAATACAGATCTGTGTGTGGAGGGGGACACGGATGGGGACTGGGATGAGAATGAGGATGTCGATAGGGATAGGGATGGGGCGGGCGACAATGGTGTGCAAACTTTGCCAGGTGTTTGAGAATGGCGGTCTAGTGCCGGTTGTCAGTCCCAGGGTGTGGGTAACAATGCCCTCTGATGTGCTACTGATAGGTGGAGTAGTAATACCTCCCCCCTGCGCACTACTTCAAGGAGGTTCTGGAGCACAAAGCGGGCCTTGTGGTGCATAGTAGTCCCGCAGTCTCGGTTGACGGGACGGGCTCTGTGATTGATAGACTGGGGGCAATGGAATTGGTAGTGTGGGATTGGTGGAGAGGCAGCAAGAAGAATTGGTGCTGGTCTGGTGGGATTAGTGGGCTTTAAACCCACTTGGGGATTATTTCTTAGTGTTTGATCTCTTTTTCCTGTATTTTTATATTTCGTGGCCTTCCTGACCACTTTAGAGAAATGTGCAGCAGTATTTTGTTTCCACACTCTTGGTATCACTAATCTAATTAGCACTAGCCTTATCTCTATTTGCATGGCCACTGTCCTAGTTGATAGGTAACTTGCCAGACAGCTTAAAGAAAATTTCAGGCTCCAGGATAAACAACATGATCTACTGAGAGAGACTAGGTGTTTTCATGATAGTACAGTTCCGTTATATCACCGTCAAGTATAGCAGTGTTCAAAGACTGCCCTCAGTCAGTAGACCCTCAGAATGAGAAAGCAATCATTGAGCTTTGGCAAAGAGAGCACAAATATCCTTACCTGCCTGCTGCAGCAGAGTTGTTTAATCTTCCACCTCAACACTTAAGACCATGGTGGAATGGGAGAGGGTCTAACGTGGAGTAATTACCAGTTAATAGGCAGCTGAGTGAGGAGGAAGAAATGGCTGCCTGTCGATATCTGGACCCGCTAGTCAAATTAGTGTAACAGGCGCTAGCCTGTGTGAACCCTTATACAATAGAGCCTAGGCAGTAGCCTACTATCACTTTGGTATCTAAGGAAGACCTGCTGAGAAGCGAAGACAAGGTGAGTTCAATAGAATGGTTTATAGAGGGAAGGGGAACCATAGGATCGCAATTCAACCAAGTGTATTCACTGTCTAGGAATCTGTCTCAAGTTGGATGTCTTGTGCTAGCCAGGAGACCACTCTTAAATACATGAAATCTTTCCTGAAAGAGCTAAGGCTCTGGAAACCCGCAGCCAGTATCATTACTAGTGAGTGTACAGCTATCGGGATCCTGTGGCCCTGCCCGAGTCCATGAAAGCCTGGGGCTTTCCCACAATACTGCCTCTATCCTACCGCCGGTATACATGACCTGTTCCTTCCCTTGGAACTCCTGGGGCACAATCCTGCCGATCCTCCAAAGCATACAGTAATCAGGGCGCCGGAATTTAGATATTCCGGTAGGGAAATCAAATACAAAAGAAATGAAATTAAATGAATCTAATTTGACAAAGGAAAGGCTAACTAGAGTGGGAATAGAGGTATCAGAACATGTACACATGTTACATTCCTCAAACCTAAACAAAACTTATCTTCTCCAAAGGCCATAGGCCTCATCGCCGCCCTCCCAAGGCCATAGGATAGAATCATCATTAGTGTTGAAATAGCTATCATGTGAGCCTACAGAATCGTATTCCTCATGGGTATAGGGCTGCCAGAATCGTTGGGTACTATGGTTCTAGGGCAAGGGATTGTAGAGACTTACATAGGTTCCAAAGAGGTCTTGACATAGTGGGAGGTGATATTAGGCATCGGTTCTGTTGTGTGGTTTTTTTTCAAGTATTCTATTATAATTTCCATTGAGTTCTGCAGGTTCTCAATAGATTCCCAAGAGTCATCTGTCCTTTCATACCCCTTCCAGTGTCCTTGGAACTCGACTCTGTTGTTCTGTAGGCGATAATGCAGTATCGCCTCTGCTTCCCATTCTTCAGCATTGATGATGAGTATAGGGGCCGACCTATCCATCCTTCTGGATGTAAATTTATTGGAATCATTCTCTTTGTATTCCTTGAGGCATGAAATGTGAAAGTATGGCTTCTGACGCTCCATTCTCTTTGGCAATTCAAGCTTGTAGTTATCACTACTAGAGTCATGCTATAGGACCTTAAAGGGTCCAAACCAGCGAGGCTCTAGCATCTTGGATCGTCCAGGGGCGGAGGTGTAACGGCGTCCTCTAACAAGAAATCTGGTGCCAATGATGAATAGTCTGCGATAGGGGTTGCTCTTTTTGTCTGCTTGCACATTCTGCCAGAATGTGGCATGCTCTCTGGCCATATCAACTTCCATCCTGGTGGCTTCATAGGTATTCAAGATCTCGTCCACTGTTGGTACTTTGCTGTCGGATCTGAGGACAGGATTGAAGAGCTTCAAAGGGCGTCCATAGAGTTCTTTGTATGGAGATATTCCTAAAGATTCATGGGGGGCGCCATTCATTGCTACTGCTATCTCTGGTAGGGTATTGGACCAATTGTTCCGTCTTTTGATTATGAAGTTCCTCATCATCTATATAAGTGTGCGAATCCGGCGCTCTACCTGGCCATTGGTTTGGTGGTGGTATTGAGTTGCCATCCAGACCTGGATTCCCATTGACTTCATCATCTGAGACCAGAACTTGGAGGTAAAGCAGGAGTCTTGTTCCAGTACCATGCTTAGGGGATGTCCATGAACATCAAATATCGTCTTCTGGAGCTTCCTGAATACTTTCTCAGAGGTGGCAGAGTCCTGAAGTGGTATAAGATGAGTATAGGAGGACAAGCGATCGATAATAATCATGATAGTATATGGTTGTTTGATTTGTTGAAGTGTCAGCCAAATCGATGTTAAGGGATTGGTAGGCTTCGTCAAGTGATGGTAGGGCTAGATATCTACCTGCCGGAAGTGTAGTGGGTTCCTTATTGATCTGACATTGATCACAAGAGCGACAGTAGGCTATGAAGTCCTGGCGCATCTGAGGCCACCAGAAGAAACATGCAGCGTACTTGTAGGACTTGTGAGCTGAGAAATGTCCTAGGCCTTCATGAACTGCTTTAAGGATGAAATCCAGAAGGGATACTCACCTTTCTAAGGATCCCATAGGGATATAGATGTTAGAATAGCTGTGGGTATCGTCAGCTATGAAGAGGCCATCCTGGATTGAATAGTGTAGTTTGTCAGTGGTCTCCAGGACTGGCCGGAAAAGAGGGTCATTCTGGAGAGCTTCATAGACAGCTGGGTGTAGTTTTCCCATGAGGGATGAATGGAGGGTACCAAGAAAGGTCTGGACCTTGTCAGAGTCTATAGAATTCCAGAAAGCTCTAGGATCACTATAGAGAGGTCTAAAGGATGGCGAAGCTAGTGAAGCCGTAGCTGGGGAGGCTGGAGTTAACATATCTGCAAGTCTGAGGTATTTGTTTCCTGGTGAGGGTTGGGACATAGATCTATCGTTTGATGGAGGGGGGCTACTGTCCATTGAGGTATCTGATGTTACTTTCGCTTTCTTTGCTTGCTTTCGCTTTTTGGGTCCTTGTGAAAGTATCCATTAGCTTCCTTGGAGTCTCTGTGTGTAAGGCACTGGTCATCATAGCAGGCCGTCAAAGAGAGCGCTGAATGGCTTCTTTCCTCTATGGTCTGGTGAAGGTTCAAGGTAGATTTATCTACCTAAGAGTTGCCTGCCTGGATGCTGTTATCGATGCTGCAGATGCCATTCTTGCGGTTTTGGAAGCGAGTGACTGCATTGGCTAGTATCTCTTTGCTTGCTAGGTAGTCTAGGGAGGAGCGATAGATAGATTCGTGAGTAGTGAGGGATGGAGAGTGATCGATATCTTTAATAGTTTCTATTTCGCAGTCGGAATCTAGGCTATAGTATGATGAAGAGGTTTGGTTGGTTTGAATAAGATTGGAGTTGTGGTTCAGGAGATCTGAATTTTAGGAGGTGGGGTCCTGTAGTATTATATCTTCAGGCCCAGTTTTGGTTTCATGGATTCTGGATAGGTAGTCTGCCAGATAATTCGTAACTCCAGGCATGTATTGTATTCTCAAATCAAAGCCTCTAAGATGCATTGTCCATCTCTGCTGCTGCTCACTGAGATTCTTCTATATCATTAGCTTGGTAAGTCTCTCATGATTGGTAAGTATGGTGAACTTGGTGTGGAACGACAGGTGGGCGAAGGCTTGTTCAGCCTCAACTATTGCAAGCGCTTCCTTTTGGTGGGTGGGGTAGTTACTCTGAGAGGCAGACAGTTTTCTGGAATGGAATGCTGCCGGTATGGCTGTATCTCTGGTTGGTCCTTGGCCTATCCAAGCGGCACTGCAGGTAGGAGATAAATCGGTGAATAGCCAGATTGGTTCTGGGTTGGTATAGTCAATAGGTTTAAGAATTTGATGATTTTTCGCCGCCTTTTTCACTCCTTGAAAGGCTGCTCCTGCAAGTCAGTCCAGATCCATTGCGCATCACAGGTAAGCTCTGTTAGTGGTTGTAAAAGGCGCTAGCCTGTGTGAACAGTTATACAATAGAGTCTAAGCAGTAGCCGGCTATCGCTTTGGTGTCTAAGGGAGACCTGCTGATAGGCCAAGACAAGGTGAGTACAATAGAATGGTTTATAGAGCGAAGGGGAACTATAGGATCGCCATTCAATCAAGTGTATTCACTTTGTAGGCATCTGTCTGAAATCTGATGTCTCCTGCTAGCCAGGAGAGCACTCTTAATTACATCAAATCTTTCCTGCAAGAGCTGAGGCTCTGGAAATCCGCAGGCACTATCATTAGCAGTGAGTGTACAGCTGCCGGAATCCTGTGGCCCTGCCGGAGTCCTGGAAATCCTGGGCCTTTCCCACAACACTGCCTTCATCCTACCTCTGGTATACATGACCATTTCCTTTCATTTGAACTACTGGGGCACAATCCTGCCGATCCTCAAAAGCATACAGTAATCAGGGCGCCAGAATCTAGATATTCCAGTAGGGAAATCAAAAACAAAGAAATCAAATTAAATGAATGTAATCTGACAAAGGAATGACTAACGAGAGTGGGAATAGCTGTACCGGAACATGTACAAAGGTTACAGTGGTGCAGTAATGGTGGCGATGTGTTGTAGGAACTGGGAGAAATAATTAACCATCCCACTAAAGCGCTGAAGTTCCTTTCTCTTCTGAAGTCTTGTCAAGTACACAACGCTTCTGATCTTCTCTGGTGCTGGGTGAAATCCTTTATCATCGATAAGGTGACCTAGCATATCAAGCTTTTATGCAAAGAAGACCCTCTTCTTTGGGTTGGCATATAGCTGCGCCTTTTGCAGTTTCTGGCAATTAGCTTTGATATGCTTGATATGGTCTTGGTGTGTATCGCTATATATCAGGATATCGTCAATGTATACCCATACAAAGACTCCCAACTCTTCTGATAGTGTATCTTCCATGACTCTCATCAAAGTTCCTGGTGCATTTGTGTCTCCTTGCAGCATTACCTAGCAGGCGAAGCCTCCAAATGGTGTCTTGATAGTGTTATACTTCTCATCCTCAGGCTCAACCCTGGTCTGAAAGTAGGCATCAATGAGGTCTATCTTGCTTCGGAATTTAACTCTACCCACAGTGTTGAGTAAGAGCTGCTGAATAGGGATTGGGGATTCGTCCTTCTTAGTGTTCTTATTCCTGTAGTGAAGGTCCACTAATGGTCTTACCCTGCCATCAGGTTTGCCTTGAATGAAGATGCTGGCGCCTCCTGGAGTTTGTGATCAGTAGAGTATCACAGCCCTGATTTGCTTCTCTATCCATAGCTTGAATTTATGGATCAATTTTAACGGGGTCTTGAAGGTTGGCATCTTGACATAAAGGTCTATGTCCTTAACCATGATCTGGTGGTTAAAGCGCCACAAAGGTGGTAGGGTCTCAGGTATTTCTGTGACAAAAACATGAGGGAACATTTGAAGGAAATCTGGTATGTATTCCTGTTTAGCCATCGCTGAGTGAGGCTGGGTGCTGTTCCCATTGCAGTTTACTCTGACTTTGTGGTCAGGGAAGTAGATGGTATTTTTTCAGCAGTCTATGACTGCTTCAAAGCTTATGTGGTCATCCATACTGACTAGTATATCATAATCTGATACTGGAGTGACACTCATGTGTACCTTGGGTACCTTCATGCTTCCAATTTCGACATCTGTGATGCAGCTGTGATTGCTGCTTGATCTGGATCCTTAGACAGCCATTTTTAGCGTTGTAGGCGTCTTCTTATTAGTATAAGGGATATTGTTTGTAGTAACCAAGCAATTACTGATTAGGGTACCGCCAATAGTTCTAGTGTCTGCTAGGACCCTAGCGGGTTTCTTGTTGACTAGAATTGTGAATTCTAATACTTGGAATGGCCTGGCCGCTTCCTTGGGGGCGCCAACAGTAGTCTTGTAAGTTATGATGGTATTCCTTCCATCCAACCCTTCTGTGTCTTCGCTTTTTGCCTCATAGTGCTCTTCCTCGCTATCTGGTGAGTCCTGTGTGACTGTGACATGATTGGACTTGATTTCCTTCTTTGGACAATCATTTGCCATATGTCCTGCTTCTCAATAGTAGTAACAGGCTCCTTCTCTCTTGCGTCGATCCATTTCCTTCTTGCTAGGCTTCTTGTACTTGGGAGAGGTCGATTTTCTCACTGGTGCTTTGCCTTTTCCTGCTGGCTTGTTGCTGGTTTGTTGTGGAGAGTTCTTAGCTTTGTTTGGCCTATTTCCGTAGGTGCTGGAGGAGCTGTAGCTACTCCCATAGGCTCCTGTCTTGAACATTGTGTCATCATATCTTTCTGGCAATTAGACAACTTGGTTCCAGGTATCGGTATCTCTTATCTGTAGTTCCACACTTCTTCTCAGCCTGGGATTCATGGCATCCAAAAAGCATTGTCTTTGTACATAGTCTGATATAGAGTCTCTAGGCAGTGTTCCTCTTAGGTCTTCTAGTTCTCCAGCAATCTTGGAAATTCCCGCTGGCTTGCCTCCTGAGGACTGTTGTATCTTCTGCCATTTGAGGTACAGGACATCTATGTTGGTTGATGCTTCAAAAAGCTGCTTAAACCGGTTCTTGAATTCTTGGAGGGACGGTTGGTTGAATTCAAACCCATCCATGAGCTTGAGGTAGGCACTATGTGCTCGCTTTTCTGTATAGGCGCCATAGTAGTCCACTATATCCCCAGTGTCATCAAGGACATCATACAGGGATAAGTACTTCTTAACTTCCCTAAACCAGCGCTTGAGTTTGTCTGCTTGTAGATCTTCGCCTTTTGCACTGAATTTGGATGGTTGTGGAAGCATAATCTTTGGTTTCCTGGGTTGATCTGGAGTGTCAGCCATCGCCCTAAATGCTGGCGGAGGTGCTGGCGGGTGTCAGGGAGTATCTGGTTCTTTCCCTTTTCCTTGAGGTTCAGATGGTGGTCTAGAGGGTCTTGGGGAGTCTGGAAATCCGCCAGGTGGTGTCTCGCTTCTTGAGGGTACTGCAGAATGTTGTAGGGTTCCAAAGACTGTCTCCAAGATGCTTCTGGTTCTTGGTCTCGATTCCTGAGCAGTCTCTGTTCTCAGGGTTTCTCTTTGAACAATTTGCTCTGCTGTTAGCTCCTCTTCGGAGTCTGTATCAAGGTTTCCTGGCAGTAGGCAACTTTGTCTAGGTATAGGTGTATCATCACCTTCTTCTTCTGGGTCTGTGTCTGGCTTATTCCCAAGTCTGCTGGGAGGTCTGGATATCCTTCCAGACCTAGTGGTCTGACTTCTTCTGTCTGCTATGATGAATGTAGCACCTGAGCCAGGAGTCTCTACCTGCCGCTCCTGCTTCTAAGTAGTTATTAAGAAAAGGGATGGGTGATCAATCCTACCCACTGTTCTCTATCCTGAGAACCAGATATCACCTGCTGAGGCGAAAAAATGTAACAGGCGCAAGCCTGTGTGAACGGTTATACAATAACCTAGGTGGTAGCCTGCTATCGCTCTGGTGTTTAAGGGATAGCAGCTGAGAGGCGAAGACAAAGGGAGTACAATAGAATAGTTTATAGAGCGAAGGGGAATAATAGGATCGCCTTTCAACCAAGTATATTCACTGTCTAAGCATCTCTCTCAAGTCTGATGTCTCCTGCTAGCCAGGAGACTACTCTTAGATACATGAAATCTTTCCTGCAAGAGCTAAGGCTCTGGAAACCCGCAGCCACTATTATTACTACTAAGTGTACAGCTACCAGAATCCTGTGGCCCTGCCGGAGTCCAGGAAAGCCTGGGGCTTTCCGACAATACTGCCTCTATCCTACCGCTGGTATACATGACCTGTTCCTTCCCTTGGAACTCCTGGGACACAATCCTGGCGATCCTCCAAAGCATAGAGCAATCAGCGCGCTGGAATCCAGAGATTCTGATAGGCAAATCAAATACTAAAGAAATCAAATCCAGGGAATGTAATCTGACAAAGGAAAGGCTAACGAGAGTGGGAATAGAGGTACCGGAACATGTACACATGTTACAATTAGGAACATATGCTGAGCTCCTTATCATGTCTGGATATGCTCGGCCAATTCTTCGGCAGTAGCTGAGTGATCAATCAATACCTGCACCATAATTTGAAGGTTATTAGACTTCGCAGTTTTTGACCAGTTATTCAGAATATCACATTCAAAAGGTGCATTCAATCAATTTGAACTATAAAAATTCCTATGCTTCCTAGGGTATCTTGTATTGGTTTTACAAACAGAAAAGGTCTGCGATAAATATGGCATTCAGATAGGAGATCGATACAATTTCAACGAAAGTCGGTTCTGGATAGAAATCAGATACTATCAGTAGATAATCACTTGAGATTCTACTCCGTAAGCCTACATCAATAGTTCTCCAAATAGGGAATTGCTTACTATTTTTGAAACTATTAGGACAGATAGTCATGTTTTACCTACTATCATAATTTTATCAGCTGTAATTTATCAAGAATATTGGTATACAAAAACCAAGATACCTGATAACTATTATATCTCAGTTTCAGAGACTGGGTATTCGAATGTTTGCTTATGCATAATATGGTTGAAGCATTTTAATCTCTTCTCACCACTACTACAAATTGGTGCTGATCAATTACTTCTTCCGTATAGTTATAGCACACATTGCTTGTGAGAATTCATCAAATAGTGCCAGAAAGCCAAGATTATTCCCTTTATGCCTCCCTCCGTACTCCAGCCATTTACTGCAACCACTTGGTGTTGTCGTTTTCCTGCCATTTAAGCACTATCATATGCAGGCTATTGAACATGCTACTCGGACTGGGTTCACTGAGTTTGATATGATTGCATTGCTTACAGCAATTCACTCTATCCGTGAACAGACCTTTCAATCATCAACCGTTCCATCAGCCTTTCGCACTACAGGCCTAGTACCGTATGATCCAGACGTCGTTCTCACCAAGTTACGCGAAAATCAGCCACCAAACCACCCCCCCTACCACACCATCACACTCCTTCATCTCTTTACCTCAGACTGCACTCACAGTTCGTTTTCTCAAGTGACAAGGAGAAGATTTGCGACAATTGGCTACCAACTTAAATTTATCACCTACCTTTCAACTGAAACTCAGGAGTGTTCTAAAGGGTGGAATGGTGCATGCAATTTCGGGAGCGCCGCAGTTACCGAGCTTGTGAAGACCAGAGGAGCTGAGAAGGCCGGGGCATCAAGGCAAAAGTCTTCGTGTGTTATTCAGAATGGAGGAGTTCTCTACACCCACCAAGCACGAAATATGGTCCATCAAAGAGAGGTCCTGGAGTTTGAGAGAGCCGAAAATGCTCTACCCCGGCCTCTATCTGCTATGACCAAGGCAGAAAGCCTGGAGTGGAGGCCACTCTTGAGAGAAGCGAAAGAGTGCTGGAGGGGGAGGAGGAACCTACGGACTACTAGGAAGCGACAAATGAAGGCTCTATGTGTGGAGGTTCGGAGATAGGGGCGCAAACGGAATCGTGTAAAATAGATTATGGGAAAATTATTGTTGAGCTGTCGGGCACTCCTCTGGAGTGCCGATGGGTTGCGAGTTTACAAGCGACCGGGGTGTGGTGGACGCCACCACCTTGGCACGATTAGCGAATTTCATCAGTTTTCACGGTAGCCGACTGTTCCCCTATTATCACTCTCAACCCAACCCACACTTATCTCGCCGATCAACAACGACACTAGAAAATCCAATAAATATCAAAATGTCCCTTTATGGCGTCCCCCGCCCAAAGTCAAAATCGAACCCAATCCCCCTCTCCCAGTCTTCCATCATCGGGCTATCAACCGAACTCTCTTTAGCACGAACCCGCCCACGTCAGCCCCGCACAAAGCCACGGAAAAAACCACTCTCGAATCGGGGCGTTGCGGTGCGCGCTGCGAAAGACGAAGCCGGCAGGGCGAGCCGGGATATCCGCGATGTTGATGAGCGAGAACTGGCCCGCAGTCGCAAGAAGTTGATTGTTAAAGCCGGGATTTATGAGCAGTTGCGGAGGGGTGCTGGCGGGGATGGCCAGGAGGAGGATGAATTGGTTGATTTTGATAGAAAGTGGGTTGAAGAAGGTGAGCCTGAGTTTTCTTCTTCCGCCTCCTGCTCTGGCGAGGAGGAGGAGGATGGAGAAAGCGAAGTGGTAGAGCACACAGACTACTTAGGCCGCACTCGAAAAGTCTCGACAAAAGCCCTCGCCCGCATACTCCGTCGCGAAGCTCACACCGAACAACCACGGCCCCCCCAACAAATTACCCCCTCCCAGGCCCACCACTACCCCGCAGCACAACCGCCCCCGGAATCAATATCCTATGGACCAAGAATCCAGACCGGGGCTTTCCGGACGGCGAATTTCTCCTCGGTTCCTACAGCGGATATGATCGCTGCGGCAATGCCGATTGAAACAGAGGGAGTGGGGGAATCGCATTATGATGCTGGCGGAGAGGTGCGCACAAAGGGAGTTGGATTTTATCGGTTTAGCAAGGATGAGGAAGATAGGAAGAGGGAGTTTCAGGAGCTGGAGGAGGAGAGGATGCGAACGGAGAAGGAGAGGGAGAGAATGACTCTAAAGAAGAGGAAGAGGAAGGAGGATTTGGAGAGGCGGAGGGAGGAAGTCAGGAAGAAGCGCAGGGGGAAAGTTGGGGAGACTTGGCTGGAGGGGTTTAGGGGAGAGCTGGAGGGGGGAATGGGTGTGGGGAATGTGGAGGAGAAAGACAAATAGCCTTGGGATTTCTGTTTTTGCATTTGGTTTGGTATTGGCATTGGGCACGCATTTTTAGTCTATTTGTCCTTATAGAGCTATCTGCACCATCTGCACATTACACGGCCACTCCACCTAGCGGCGCTATAGTGCCGTACAATCAAACAACTAATTTTACGATTCCTATTTCATCAATTAATTTCGAGTTCCGTGTAAGTGCCATGCCATGGACACTTTGATGCCACATACAAAAGACATACGCCACCACCCTGACCCCATAATCAATGAATTTAAGCAGAAAATGCCTCAGGGAACCTGCGAATGTTCTCCTCCAGCTGGCCGTGGGGCCTCAGGAACTGAACATATGCTCCGTCAACCTTGACCTCACCAGCTTGACGCTTCTCGAGGTACTCGTCGCGGCGAAGGGGGGTGAAACCCCAATTCTTGGAGACGATGATCTTTTGGCGGCCGGGGAACCTAAAAGAACTTTAGCAGTGCACATACAAAACCTGGGCAAGTTGGATAACAAACTTATATTGCGATCTTCTCAGAGCCTCGATAGCAGTGGCACGGTGTGTATCACGTGTCCTCACGGACAGAATGATCTGACCAATGTTGACACGGGCGACGGTACCGTTAGGTTTTCCCCAGGCGCCACGCATGCCAGTTTGCAACCTATCGGCTCCAGCACAAGACAGCATTTTGTTGATGCGAATGACGTGGAACGGGTGAGCACTTGAGTTGTGCATTAGCATCAACAACAAAGGGACAAAGCATGAGGGATACATACCGCACTCTCAGGTGGAAACCATCCTTTCCGGCAATCTTGACAAGATACTTGTTGGCACAAATACGGGCAGCTTCGAGCGCCTGATTGGTGGTCCAAAATCAGCTTCTCACTCTGCACCAATTTTCCCGAACACCCCACCATTCCCTCAAACTTCTGCCGGTGGATGAGGAAAAGCTCGTACCTCAGAAGAAAGTTGTTCGTACTCGTTAGAAACCAAGTGAACACAAAGAGGGAACTCGTCAACACCAGCACGCTTGCGCCCCAAATCGAAGATACGAATCTTGGGGTCGGGGACACCACGGTTGAAACGTGACTTGGGGTAGGGCTTGTCTAGAAGATAGAATCATTAGTATCTATAACTTACTCCCCAAATCCTTCAAAACCCATCACGATAACCACCCAGCAGCAGGTAGAACAAAAGGGAACGAATCCCGTCACCCCACCGCAAACACCACCATCCGAATGCCAGTCCCCACCCACTCCTGAGGCATTCCACCCATCCAAAATGGTCTCAAGAAGCATATCCTCGAGTGAATATTCAAACTTACTCTTGCAGTAGCGGTAGCAGCGAGCGGGTCTGCGGGCCATCTTTGCAAATATTCCGTATGGATGACTAGGAAGGTGTAGATTTGGTGATAATAACTGGAATGGACCAGGAGGGGGGGTTTTGGTGACCAAGGATTATCTATTTTTTTGGTGTATTTCAAAGCATGGACGTGAGGTGGTTCGTTTGCCAATACAATATTGACAATTGTCAGGTAGTTGAGGACTGCTTTGTCATGACAATGGCAGTCCTGTGTTAAGCGCGAAGGGCTTTGCCCTAGCTTTGGATTAGGTTTTGGGAGGACAAGGACCGGCAACCTCGCTTAGAAGGTTAATAAGTGATTTGCGCTGGGAGGGTAGCGCATTGTAAGCAGGGGAAGGAGTATGTTTTCCACAATTTCCCCAAGATTTATCAAACTCGTATCAGGCATTATGAACCCGAACACAGGGGTATCATAGGAGGGCAGGACAAGGATTCGGGCAAGGATCGGACAGGGGTATTTTCGACTATAGAAATTGAGTTCATCGAGAGAAGTTTCTCTCTTTTCATTAAACATTTGTTTTGTTTATCAGAAGGATTTGGTACGATAACATTATAATAGATTTCAAAGGCTCTAGAATGTGTATAATACATAGAAAACAATGAAAATGAAAATGAAAAAAAAAAAAAAAA
>QFET01001284.1:0-57540 GCA_003316355.1 Tuber calosporum | reverse complement strand
AAAAAAAAAAAAAGAAGTAAAAAAAATTTTTTGAAAAAGAATTGTGACTAGCGAGTATGCCCTCCTCTAGTTGCAATCACTGTGTCAAAATTGGTGACTAAGCAAGGCAGGTCTTTCCATGACTCATGGTTGGTTATAAGTAACAAGGGTTGGAGATGTCACAATATGACTCATTAAGAGTGATAGGGTTTTTGGATAATGCTCATAAGTGCAATCATTGTTATATTGTATTTGGTTGATTGGGTGCATGACAAACAATTGTGAGTTATATGATGTAAGGAGTTTCACTTATGACTTATAGTATGAGTCCGGGGTTTCACATAGGTAACCACTTTGGGGCCCATGACACGTTTTAGGTGTTATGATTGGTTTTGGTATGTTGTGCAGTTGACTCTGCAGAGTAAGCTGATGGATTACATTCTATGACTCACTATGAGTCATAGAGGTCGTGTGACAGATAAGTGTGACTCACTAAGGTTAGGGTCTAGGGAAGAGGGCCTATATAAGGACCTCTAGGCAGCCTATAGGTAGCAGAGTTCTTGTTCTGGCCTTTACTGTTGTTAAGTGCTTCTCTCCACCTTGTTCCTCCCCTAAAAAGCTACGGGTTGCTTGCTTATGTTTCTTCTGCCCTTCTCTCAATGAATGCCATATTTCCCCTCTTCTTTGGGAGATCTAACACCATGGGCCAGGACTTTTTCCAGACAGACACACTGTTTGGGTTTTCGTTTTCACGCCTTCGGGTATTGAACTCTTATTCACTCCCCGGCAGGACGCTTTGTTCTTAAACCATAACTCCTTTTGAGTTGTTTCCTTTCGAGGACTTTCGAGTTCTTTCCCTAAGCGACTTCAATCTCCACCACCCCTACTATGAACCACTAAGGGCCCCCTCCGCCTCTGTGTTGGCTGTTTCTTTTCCCTACTTCCCAAGAAATGGAGAGTTTGGCTTCCAGCTCTTGAACACACCTGGATTTTTCACCAGCTTCACTTTGGGTGGCGAGGGGAGACCATCTGTTTTAGATCTTACCTTTGCCTCTCCTGCATTACCCTCTTTTTTCTCCTAATGGAGCACTCCCCTCCCCTCAACTGGCTCAGACTAGGTCCCCATTTTGCTTTCCTTTAGGCATCTGAGAGACCAACAACCACCTTCCTGCCCTAACTGGGCTTGACTGAGAGGGCCACCCTCTCGCCCTGGATTGAGGAGTTGGCAGTCCCAGACACCCCCGACCTCCACACCTCTGCTTCACATGCCTTATGGTTGGACACAAACTTTGGTCGTGTTGTCTACCTGCTCAATAACCATACTCTCCTCTCACGCCCATCCCCTTGTGCTAAGCCTTGGTGGTCACCCCTCCTCTCTACTCTTAGGAAAGAACACCATTGCACTGCTCACAAGGCTCGCTCGACCCGCACCATAGGCGACACCTCTAGTGTCAGACTCACCCGTCTCGGTTACTTCAAGGCTATAAACTGGGCAAAGAAGGCCCACTGGACCTCAATCCTCCGTAACACCACCCCCTCCTCCCACTGAGCCACCAAAGGTCTGGCCCTAGGTTCTCCCACCACTTGCTTCCCCACTCTTCCAGGGGCCGACATTCCAGAGTCTATCAATAATGCTCTCCTCAATCACTTCTTTCCACCACCTTCCTCACCCAGTGCCCCCTACAGCCTCCGCCCCTACTCAGAGGCCCCTGCACAGTCCTTAGATATATCTCTGCCACCCTCAGGGTCTCCTCCTTCTACTCAGCACCAGCCCGTGACACTCCCCAACGGGTTATGGAAAGTGGTCAACCGCAATGCCCCTTTCCTACTAGTTTCACTCCTTTCCCATGTTTTTCTTACTAGGTTCCACCCCACCTGCGGCAAAAAGGCTTATGGCATGGTCCTAGACAAGACAGGTAAGCTAGCCTATCACACTGCGGCCTCCTTTAGGGGCATCGTCCTTCACAAGACAATTCCAAAAGTTCTGGAGAGAATTATCGCCTCTCTGATCGCGCACGTTTCCAGGGCCTGTGATCTCCTCAGTCCCACCCAATTTGGCTCCCTTGTGGGCCTTTCCTCCTTCAATGCCGTTCCCACCCTTGCCCCTACAATGTGCACTTTGCACCACCCCACACTCCGCATCGCTACCCTCTTCATTGATATTAAAGGTAGTTTTCTTAGGGTGGATTCCGATTTTCTCTCCTCCGTACTCTAGCAAAAAGTAGTCAATTATTACCTCATCTCCAGGGTCAGATTCTTCCTTACTGGCTGCACCTGCCTTATTCTATTCCTTGGCTCACCAGGAATATTTCCCTCCGTTTCTGGTGTCACCCCTGAGGGGTCTCCTTTATCTTCTTTGCTTTTTGTTATTTATGTGTCTTCCCTTCATTTTTCCCTTTCCAAGGGCCTTATTCTTTCCTATGTTGATGATTTTGCAGTGACCATATCACCTTCTTCCTACTACCGCAATGTTTAGCTGCTGCAAGTAGCTTTTTCCAGGATCTAGCGTTGCTGAGTAGTGTACAATGTCCCCTTTTCAGTCACTATCATAGAGCTTATTCACTCGCGCACCAAGAACTAGCGTGGCTCCCCTTGCATGATCCCCATACAGCTGGATAGGCAGGTCTTCGATCCTGCCAACTTTCTCAGGTGGCTTGGTTACATGCTCACGCAATCTATTTCCATACCTACTCATTTCTCCAAGCGGCTTGCCCTAGCCAAAGGGGCCCTTGGCATTGTTCGTAGGCTTTCCCCACTGGGGGCGGGCCTCTCTCCCCAACTGTGCCACCACCTCACTGTCTCCCTTCTCCTCCCTATCATAACCTTTGGGGCTGACCTCTTCATACCCTACTATGCAATGCTACGAAACTTGGAGGTCTCCTGGCATCAGAGCCAGAGATGGGTTAACAAATGCTTCCGCTTCACCAGACTCTGTGTCCTCTCCCTTGAGTGCTGCCTCCCACCTATCACGATCTTGTGCACTCACCGACGTAGGCTTGCTGCGTTCAGACTGGTGTATGCCCTACCAACCATCAACCCTGCTGCAGGGCAGCTCCCTCTGTACTTTCACTCTCTCCTCCCGACCTGCACCCATGACTCATTCTGTTACTTCTTTAAATGTCTCCAGCCTAATGTCAATCCCCTCCATTAGAGGACTGATCCTCCATCCCCTCCTGTCCGCACAGACCTCCCTGTGGATACTATGTCCTACCTCGTCCTCACCATCCTGGGTTCTTTATACTTTGCCCTAATACCACGTGTAGACCTTGCACGACTCAGTGCTCCCCCCCCCCCAACTACCTGCTAAGACAACCGCCTACACTGCCCTTAGAAGCCGGGTCCACTAGATCCTCATCGAAGACTGGTGGGAGCTCTGCCCTCCACTACCCTACTACCCCTTAAGACCATCCCTGTCCCTATATCCTTTCATAGGCCTGGGCAAGTTCATAGCCGGTCGCATTTATCGAATTCGTGCCCACAAGAGCTACCTGGCTCTCCATACCTCCTGGGCCTGTTCGCCTATTTACGTGAGACGCAAGTTGGGTTGCCACCAGATATGCTGCAATCCCCACAATCGTCTCCACCTCCTCTGGTAGCCCCCACCACCCCAGGGTCTCCTGCCCGCCAGCTTTTTTCCTCTCGAAATTCTTAGAACCTTGTGTTTTTCCTTACTAGAAGACAGAGTTTCTGTATACTTCCTTGGCTGGTTTTTCCTTACTTGAGTTTACTGTAGGTCGTGCATGGACAGTTACCTGTGCAGTTGGAGTGTTAGCAGCCGATAGTTTCCTTTGTTTTTAGTTTTTGGGATTGAGGTTTTGTTTATGCCATAGCTACCACTACAGGCAAGTTCTTCTACCTTAAGAGGGAATATATAATATAAAAAAACGTTAAAAAAAAACCAGCCTGTAGCTTGGACATACTCCACTTCCCGTAATATGCTGCCCCTACGTTTTCAACACCAGGGGAAACTCATTCAACTTTACGAATCCCACATTCCTGTGCTCGTTCAGGCCTTGCGTCCTAAGTGGAGGCCTTGGAGCCTTCTTGTCCCCCCTAGGTTTAGTCCTCGCATACGCTCTCATGTGAGAACTCTCCTCAACATACCCTTGCAGTCAACTTAACTTTCGTCTCTTGTTTACTTCCCGAAGCCCTTTCGGCTATCAGCTGGTATCATTGACATGTCCTCCCGTCTCCACGGAAGACATGTATGACTTCTTTACCACAGGAGTCTTTCTACTCCCTCTTTTCTGCTCTGCCCTATATGGTCTTGTTGATGTCAACACAAGGCTGGATGAGATCATCTCCCTTATTCGGGACTGGCTAGTAGTCATGACTCCCCCTGCTCAGCATATGGTAAATACCTTCCGCTAGAACCACGCCTTACTTCATTCCTCTCTTAGTGACTTGTTACCCACACTCAGCCCATCCGCCTACCCCCCCCTGCTCCTTTGGTTCCCTCCGCATCCAGTGGTCCGCCTGGCCCTCATGGATATCCTCGTATTCGTGCTCCTGCTCCTCTTCCTTTTGCCAATGCACTCCCTCCCCCAGTTGCATCATCCTGCTCCTCTAACCCCCCCCTTGGCATCCATAGCTTTGACCTATCCCGTATTCAGATTTCTGACAAGCTGGAGGTCAGCATCCATCAGGTGGTAGTCGGTAGGGCTAGTGGGAGGAAAGGTAAAGGCAAGGGTCCAGCAGTGTCTCCTGGCCCCTCTGCAGTCCAAGTGGTTCAAGCATCCTCGACCTCTTCCCCCTTACTTCGACCATATAAGCCTCCGCCTTCACCATTGCTTCCAAGTAGGGGAGAACTATTGTCTTCCTTTCTATCCCGTCCCTAACGCCACCCAGGTGGCCATTCACTCTGTCACATTGGTCTACCTCCCTGATGACGACAAGGACTTCTTCACTAGCTGCTCCACCTCTATTACAAACTCCCCTGGAGTTTTCAACCTCTGAGCTCATTTCTGAACTGAGAGAATGACTCCAGGATGGTCAAGTTCTCAACTTCCCTGATCGTAACCGCAAACTTATCAGACCTGGATCTCTTGGTTCCTTCCATCCCCCTGTCCTCCCAGAATCATAGGGCCGATAGGGCCTTTTCCTCCAAGGCGTCCATACAATGCTCCCATTGCTGGAATTTCAGCCATCTCAGACCAAGGAGCAAGATTGATCACCCCGTATGCCACTTGTCTTCCCTTCACTACTTCAAGGTGGAACTCCTCTGCCCACACCCATCCTGACACAAGTGTGGCTACCTCAAACCCGTTCTCAATTGGTGTATCTCCACCCCAGCTAGGTGCATCAAATGTGATGGGGACCACTCTGCTAGAAACCTCAATTACCCTGATCGCCCCGCCCCTCCTTCAAGCACTGGTCCAATTGATGGGCCTCGTGCCTCTACTCCTCTCCCAACTGACTCTATGGCATTCGCTGACTATAACGATGCCCTTGTAGTGACCCTGACCGTTCTTCCTCCTACTAGTACATCCATCCTTCCAGCCTCCCCTTCCTGTGAATCTCCCTTTCACCCTGTAACCCCCTGTCCAGGTAGGCTCTCTAGAACCTTGTGCTCTGGCCTTCTGCTGGACCTCCCCCCTCCCTGCTTCGCTTGTTTCCCGCCTAGGCGTGTCCCCTCAAGCTAGTGTGGCCTCCCTTACTTGGAGGCCCCCTCTCCCACTCCTTCCTCTCACTATTCTTCAGGCTTTGCTTGCCAATGTGTTATGAGCAGCCATCCTCTCCCTTCCCTCCCCTTCACTCACTTCTCTCCTATATTTAGGACAACAGCCTTGGGAGCTGGGATGTGTTTCGCTCATCCTGGAATTCTTTTATCGGTTATTTCTTCCTAGGTCTGTTGTTTGTTTGCCAGACCCTCCTGTCTGCAGGGGTCATCTTCCAACCTGCTGAGGGTTCACCTTCTTTCAACCATCCTCTTTGTCCTCTAGCTCCCCTAAGGTTGCCTATTATTTTTCCGCAGCTGTGTTGAAGTCTAGTATTATTCTTCTTGTCTTTTACACCAGGCGGGATGTTTCAGGCTTGGACTTCTTACAGTGCTCCTCTTCGTTTGGGTGTTCCTTTCCCCACTTGCACATTCTTAACTCTTGCTGTACATGAGTTTCCCCTTACTCCTGTTGTCGAACTGTTCCCCACACAGTTTTGTTTCCCTCCCTTAAGTTACCCGTCCTCATTCTTGAGGACCTCCATGTTCACCTCCCCACCACTAACCCCAGGCAGCAATTATCTTATCAGGAGTTGGAGGTCTCCTCCCCTAAAGCCGACCTGGCAGCTGCCTTGGGCTTCTCCCTTCTGAACACCCCTGGTGTATTTACCCATTTCCCTTTGCATCCCAGTATTATTAATCTGGCATTTGTTTCTACCATCCTTGCTCCATATTTTAAGAGTTGGGATATTCTATTCCCTCTACTAGTTCTGACCAGGTGCCTATTTCGATTACCTTGGCCCATACCTCTATGGTCCTAGCAGGTCCTGTCCCAAACTGGGCCTTAATTGAATCACTCGCGCTGGAAGAAGAGCTCATGTTTTTCACATTCCGCCTGCTACCCATCTAACGCACACCTCCTCACTGCATATCTGGTTCGCTTGTCACACTTTCTGCCTTTCGTTTCTAAACTGAGAATACACCCTTGGGTCCCATTCCTCGCTCCACGTGCAGACATAATAGTCTTCTCTACGGTCTACCCTTCCCAAGAAGTTCCACTTTGTCTTTAGGAAGGCCGGACGCCTTGACAGCGTGGCTTCTGCTTCAGAAGCTACTCGCGTCGCCAAGCTTACATACTTTAAGGCAATTATGGTGGCCATAAGAGCTAACTGGTCTGGCCTCATACTCAGTACCATGCTCTGTACTAAATGGATAACCAAAAGGCTAGCTCACGGCTGTCCTACTTTGAGTTTCCATTCCATTCCAGGGGCCGATATTAGTAATCGTATGAATCAGGCACTCCTTGACCATTTGTTTACCTATCGCCCCCCTTGCTCGCTGGCCTCCATTCTGTGTCCTTATGATTACTGACCAGCCATCACACTATAGGAAGTTGCATTCAACCTCGCTCACTAATGCTCTTCCTCTGTACTCGGACCCGACATGATCACTTACTTTGTCCCGAAAAAGGTTCACGCAACCAACTCCCTCATCTTCATGTCCCTCGTCAGCCCACTCCAACTCCTGGGCTTCCACTCCCAGTCCCTGAAAAAGGCAAATGAGGTTATCCTGAACAAGCCTGGCAAGATATTCTATGATTCCTTTATTTCCTCTCACATCATCATCCTGCTGCAGACCTTGTTCAAAGTTTTACTAAGGGTTGTTGACACCCCGCATCCAGCCTATCACATGTGCCATAAGGCTTCTGAGTGTCAATCAATGTGGCCCTCTCCTTGATCTCTCCTCCTTTGACGATAGGGCCTCCTTGGTTCTGACCATCAGCTCTTTTCAATGCCTTCACCTAAAACTGTTTACACTCTACCTGGACATCAAGGGGCCTGTTGACACCTATGACCCTACTTCCTTTGCCGAGTCCTTGAAGCTTAAATGGGTTAACCACAATCTTGTAGCCAGGGTCAGGTCCTTCATCACTGGGCGCACCTGCTCTTTGTTATTTCAGGGTTCACCATAAACCTTTTCTCTGGTTTTTTTTGGCATCGTGCCAGGGTCCCGGTTTATCCTTGGTTGTTTGTTATTTATATTTCTAGCTTATCTATTTCTTTTGCTAAGGAGCTTAATCTTTCTTACGTTGCTGATTTTGCTATTACTGTTACCTCCCCTTCTTATCGGCCCTATGTTTGCTCTCTACAATACATTTATACCCAGCTGAAACAAACGGACTCCCGGCCCTATGTATCCTTTTTTGTCCCTATGACTGAACTGATACATGGGCGGACTCCATGTCAGCGTGGGGCTTTAGATACTACCCCGGTTGCGATTGATTGTCTTCTTTTTCCCCTTAATCTTAGGTTCATTGGCTTGGCTACTCGTTCACCACTAGCCTTTCCACTCATGGTAACATCTCCCGTCTTCTCTCTCTTCCCCAATGTGCTCTCTCCACCACTTAGTCACTCTCCCCCTCATTGGCTGGCATCTCCCCACACCTGTCTCATTGGCCCACGGTCTCCCTGCTACTCCTCATTCTCCTCTATGGGCCTGAACTGTTGATCCCCTCCCACTCACGGCATGATCGCCTCAGGGTTTTATGGCCCTTGGTTAAATGATAGGTGACCACCTGCCTCGGATCTACACTCAATTCTATCCTCTCAGCGGAGGCATATCTACCAGCAGTTGCCTCTGTGGCAGGAATGGATGCCGCCTGGCTGCACTGCGTCTAGTATGCTTTCCTCCCGTTGCAAGCCCTGGTACTGCAAGCCTATCTGATAACTTTCCCTCTCTGCTACACTTCGACAAGCCCTACTCGTTTCGACACTCTCGTTAATGGTGGTCGATTGTAAAGGTAAGCAAATTTGAATTGGGTTATATCTTTCCTTATGAACGGAGATTGAAAAGGACTGCACATACGTAAAGATTTTAAGTAAACCTATAATATTGATAAAATCTCTTCTCAGTTCGCAGATGATGGCTAATGCACGGGAGTCACTTCAATATTTATATCCCATGTTAAAGTGTTCTCGGACTACTTTTGGTTTACATATGACCAAGCATCTCCTATTCAAATTCCATCCTTTATCCAAGAGCAAATCCACTATAACCAGGAAATCTTTTCTTTCCCCACGTTGATGATGTCATGATTAGAGTTATAACTTATCAGTGGGTATAAACCCCACCTAGTCTGAGTTGTCATACATCATTCAGCTGTTTAAGCTATGCCCGTCCACTTGTCAATGTACTAATAACCTCTTAGAACAACTTGGGGCCAGAATGGTTGTTGGCCGACTATGCTTCTTGTAATCTTAACTGGCTCTGCAGCTAGCTTTCATATGGACTAGTTTTGTGATCGTGCCTATACCTTCTCGTCTTAACTGCCTCTCCTTATCACCTTGTTCCAATAGGTTGGTTGACCTTGTAGGCATCATATGGGGCATCAGAGTACTCTCAGTATGTGTTGGAGTAGGCTACTGCAATTGCGCATACATACCCATCTAGGACTATCTTGCTCTCTTAACTTAAATGGAGTGAAACTCTGCGAGTTCTTGATGGAATCACAACGTTCATCTTCCTCCACGAAGCTAGTGATTCCTCATATATACTCTAGAGACAGCATCACACCAGTGAGACAGCAACGACATATACGAGGTTACAAGAACTGCTCCAATTTCCCATTTTTCTATATAAATAAGCAACTGCACAAGCTGCCTGTGTCGACTCACATTGCGCATGCCAGGGCCGGTGAGGTATAAAAGTCTGTAGCGGTTTGTGATCAAGCTCTTTCCCATCTAGGAGGCCATGTAGTCGTCTCAGAAGTTCTTGATGCCTAACATGAGGTCCAACCTCCCTGCTGTCTTCTCGAATTAGTCTTGATAATGTTACCCTCTCTTAATTATAAAATAATATTAAACTAAAAACAACTATTCAACTCAATTTCATGTTCGGTTTCGGAACTGGACTTTGTAGGGTAAGAAGCGACCACGTTTGTTATAACACGATAGGAAAACCTTTTGCTTAGTATACCACAACAGCCTGCTTTGGCATATCCGGATTCTCTCTATGAAATTCCTCCTTTAACTCCTCCGCATATGCTAAATGTCCTGGTTGTTCCCTGGTATTTTCGTCCTCAGAATACACAGTCCACTACACCAAATATCGTTACTCCAATCTTTCCTCTTTCTGACCTATAACCAGCCGTATGTCAAGATTATTTCCGTCTTCATAATTCTTTCGATCTTCCATTCAATATCGGAATCAATTTCTTCCTGCTCTAAGGCAGGTTTTTCACTTTGTGGCAGATTGCATGTCCAATAAGGTTCCAACTTGGATAAATGAAATATCACATGGATCTTGCCTCTGGGTGATATTTCAATTCTGTAGGCCCATTTCCCCCATGTTTGCAATACCATAAACAGGCTATTCATCTTTGGATTAAGCTTCAATGACAGACACTTAGTGCATATGTGGTTTGCATTTAACAAGAGTTGGTCGCCAACCATAATGTCTGCTTGCTCCTTAGCCTGCTGGTTATAATTTTAGCTAATATTTGACACTGGTTGTTACAAAGCTTTTCTGACCCGTAGGTGTATTGTTTGCATCCAGTGCACATATAGCTGGGCGCCTGGACTTTGGTCTTCGCATTCCATTATCCATTCTGTTTATGGATCGAAGCCATAATTTACCTAGATTGGTAACATGTCATGACTATTCATTACCAAATTGTTGTAGGCATACTTGGCTATTAGTAGCAACTGGCACTAATCTATTTGATCATAATTGAAAAGGTTCCTGCAGTATCATTCCTGGAAGTGCATTGTCCTTTCCGTTTGTTCATCCCTTTGTGGGTGGTACGTAGTTGGCATCTTATGTTTTATCTCAAGGCCCTTTCAGAGGGATTACCAGAATTACCTGGACAACTTTGCATCCATGTCAGTGATAATTTCAGCTAGAAGTCTCCCTAGCTCCTAGACTTCCCTCAAGAATATATTCACAATATACTTAACAGTTGCATTATTTTCCAGACCTATGAACTGTGCTATCTTGGTGAATTGATTCACAACTACTTTACTTTATGATTTGCCCTATGATTTTGGTTGTTGTGTCATGAAGTCTGTAGATATGGAAGACGAAGTGGGGAATGGCACATTCAAGGCTTGCAGTTGACCGAAGTGCGTAGGTCATGGTGATTTATTATGTTGACACTAAACATATGATGGTACGTAGTTGTTGATCCAGGCTGTCGGTCCTTTCCAATAAAGTGCTTTGGTAACTATTTCCAGTGTCTTAACCTGTCCAAAGTGTCCAACTACTTTAGAGTCGAGGTAACCTTTGGCTATGGTTGTTTACAGCTCCTCATGTTTGAGCATATGTAGCCGTTTCTTGTAATTGAATAACCCGTCAGATACTGCCCTCAGATTTGGGAATCGTTTGACTATGGCTTTTAAACCTTTCAATCCCAGCTTGCATTTCTACCAGTGATGATGATTTTGGCCTGCCTCTTCAATGGTCATTACTAATGCGTACTCATATTTCCTTATGTCAACCCGAGACATTATTTTATTGGATATTAGGAGTGTCAATTCGTCCCATCTCGCTAGATGGTTTATTTTATTGACAAACTCATTTTCAGCGCAGTCCCCTTCTGAGCAGGCAACGACTACCTGGGTCTGTGTCATTGTGGATCGTCTTGGTCACACATCTATACTTCCATATCCACCTTTGACCCTTTATGTTTCTTCAAGAGCGTCAACTTCCATCGCTTAAGCTAGGTGTATGTTCAACATCATTATAGATGCAATTCAGCCCTCATTCCGGACCTGGCAATCCCCATTTCCGTGATTCAATATGATAACCTTGACTTCTCCAGTATAGGCAGACGCGATTACTCCTCCGCTAATGCGGCTTACTTATTAGGCTGCTTTTCTACTTCATAGTGCTTGACGAGCATATGTTCCTGTTAGTACTCCAATGGCAATTCCTATCACTACCAGCCCTTGTCCTTTGGCTGGGATTATTGAATCCTCTTGTCCATATAGGTCATGTCCAGCTACTAGTTGAGACCCTTTGGTAGGCATTCATCCTTCTGGTAATAACAATTTTATCTGCAAGGAACTTGTAGTCTCTCTGACAATTAATTTTTCCTACCTTTCTGGTTGGTTTAAATGCACCAGTGTCATTTGGAAGTGAGAAGGCTTTAGTGTGGACTGTTCACCTGGCGCAGATCCCTCTTCTGGACAGTACTCTGCCTCTCGGCTAACAGCATCTGGCTTTCTGCCTTGTTTACCCAGTCGATAGATAATTTTGAAATTGTAGTTGGCCAGTGGTTGAACATACTGAGTTCGTTACAGATTCCATACATCTCATAGTTTCGTTCAGCCGGGCTCATCTTGCTTGAGTGGAATGCCACTGAATTAATTATTTTGTCCTTGAACTGTGACAGAACACCCCCTAGCATAAAGTCGCAAGCATCTGTTTTGACTATAGTGTCTTTGTCTGAATAAAAAAGACAGAGTATTGGGGCTGAGATGAATCTTCGTTTAAGTTCCTTAAATGAATCATTTTATTCTAGTCCACAGCTAAATTTCCTGGTTCGCACTTCAACGTTTCTGTAATTGATTTGAAGATTTTGGAGAAATCTTAAATGAACCTTAGGTAAAAATATGAGATGCCCGAGAATATTTGCACCTCCTTAACTAACCTAGGTGCCTTATAATTCTCAAGGCTTGCAATATTTCTTTCACTCATGGTGACTCCATCAATAGTCACCTTATAACCCAAAAACTCAACTGTGTTTACGTGAAAAACCAACTTGGTTGTTGCTAACAGTAGATCATATTCATCCAATCAGGAAAGAACCTTCTTGACCAAGTCATTATGTTCTTTCTCCGTTTTGGAATGCCGTTTTCCACTTCTCTCCTTCTTAAGTATCAGGAGGTAATAGCCATCATTTTAATTTGAGTTAAGTGAATATTTTGGCCCAATACACACAGTGGGAGAGCTCACTCATTATGTGCAGAGGGTATTTTTTGGCCACCATTGGTTTATTTAACAGTTGGTAATCCACATATAACCTCCTTGAACCGTGAGGTTTAGGGACACACAAAATTTGGGCCATGTGTAACATGTGTACATATTCCGGTACCTTGATTCCCACTCACGTTAGCCTTTCCTTTGTCAGATTACCTTCATTTGATTTGATTTCTTTTGTATTTGATTTCCCGACCAGAATCTCTAGATTCCGGCGCCCTGATTACTGTATGCTTTGAAGGATTGGCAGGATTGTGCCTCAGGAGTTCCTAGGGAAGGAACAGGTCATGTATCCCGGCGGTAGGATAGAGCCAGTATTGTGGGAAAGCCCCAGGCTTTCCAGAACTCCGGCAGGGCCACAGGATTCCGGTAGCTGTACACTCACCAGTAATGAGAGTGGCTGCGGGTTTCCAGAGCCTTAGCTCTTGCAGGAAAGATTTCCTGTATTGAAGAGTGGTCTCCTGGCTACCAGGAGACATCAGACTTCTGACAGATGCCTACACAGTGAATACACTTGGGTGAACAGCGATCCTATTGTTCCCCTTTGCTCAATAAACCACTCTACTACACTCCCCTTGTCTTAGCCTCTCAGCAGGTCTCCCTTAGACTCCAAAGCGATAACAGGCAACCGCTTAGGCTCTATGGTATAACCGTTCACACAAGCTAGTGCCTTTTACATTTTTTTCGCCTCTGCAGGTGAAGTCTGGTTTTCAGGATTGAGAACAGGGGGTAAGATTGATCACACTTCCATTTTCTTGATAACTAGTTAGAAGCAGGAGCGGGAAGGAGAAACTATTGGCTCAGGTGCTACATTCATCATTACAGACAGAAGAAGTCTGACTACTAAGTCTGCAAGGCTCTCCAGACCACCCAGCAGACCTGGGAATAACCCAGACACAGACCCAGAAGGAGAAGGTGACGATACAACTATACCTAGACAAAGTTTCCTACAACCAGGAGACCTTGATACAGACTCAGAAGAGGACCTAACTGCAGAGCAAATTGTCCAAAGAGAAACACAGAGAACAGAGACAGCTCAGGAATCGAGACCAAGAACCAGAAGCATCTTGGAGACAGTCTTTGGAACCCTACATCACTCTGCAATAGCCTTAAGAAGCGAGACAACACCTGGTGGATTTCCAGAATTCCCAGGACCCTCTAGACCACCACCAGAACCTTAAGGAAAAGGGAAAGAACCAGATACTCCCTGACACCCGCCAGCACCTCCGCAAGCATTTAGGGCGATGGCTGACACTCCAGATCAACCCAGGAAACCAAAGATCAAGCTTCTACAACCATCCAAATTCAGTGCAGAAGGCGAAGATCTACAACCAGACAAACGCAAGCGCTGGTTTAGGGAAGTTAAGAAGTACTTATCCAAGTATGATGTCCTTGATGACACATAGGATGTAGTGGACTACTATGGCGCCTATACAGAAAGGTGAGCACATAGTGCCTATCTTAACCTCATGGATGAGTTTGAAGACAACCAACCCTCCCTCCCAGAATTCAAGAATCGCTTTAAACAGCTTTTTGAAGCATCAACTAACACAGATGACCTATACCTCAAATGGCAGAACATACAACCGTCCTGAGGAGGCAACCCTGCGAGAATCTCCATGATGGGTGGAGAACCAGAAAACCTAAGAGGAACACTGCCTAGAGACTCAATATCAGACTATGCTCAAAGATAACGCTTTTTATATGCCATAGATCCAAGATTCGGAAGAAATGTAGAACCACAGATAAGAGATACCGATACGAGGAATCAACTTGTCTAACCGGCAGAGAGATATGATGCAACAATGTTCTAGACAGGAGCCTATGGGAGTAGTGGCAGCCCCTCCAGCACCTCCGGAAATAAGACAAACAAAGCTAAGAACTCTCCACAACAACCCACCAACATGCCCGCAGGAAAAGGCAAAGCTCCAGGGAGAAAATCGACCCCTCCTAAGCATAAGTAACCAAGCAAGTAGGAAATGGATCGATGTAAGAGAGAAGGAGCTTGTTACTACTGTGGAGAAGCAGGACATGTGGCCAATGAATGTTTAAAGAAGGAAATCAAGTCTAATCATATCACAGTCACCCAGGACACCCTAGATAGCGAGGAAGAGTACTATGAGGCAGAAAGCGATGACACAGAAATGTTGGATGGAAGGAATACCATCATAACTTACAAGACGACTGAGGGCGCACCCAAGGAAGTGGCCAGGCCATTCCAAACATTAGAATTCACAAAACTAGTCAACAAGAAACCCGCTATGGTCCTAGCAGACAATGGAACCATTGCTGGTACCCTAATCAGCAATCGCTTTTTTACTACAAACAATATTCCTTATACGAATAAGAAGACGTCTACATCGCTAAAAATGGCTGTCAAAGGATCCAGATCAAGCAGCAATTCCACCTGCATCACAGATGTCGAAATTGGAAGCATGAAGGTACCTAAGATACGCATGAGCGTCACTCTAGTATCAGATTATGATATACTACTCAGTATGGATAACCTCATATGCTTGGGAGCAGTCATAGACTGCCGGAAAAATACCCTCTACTTCCCTGACCACAAAGTCAGAGTAAACTGCAATGGGAACAGCACCCAGCCTCGCTCAGCGATGGCTAAACAGGAAGACATACCAGATTTCCTAAAGATGTTCCCACAGGTTTTTGTTACAGAATTAGCTGATACCCTCCCACCATTCACGCGCTTTAACCACCAGATCATGATCCAGAACCCAGACCTTTATGTCAAGATGCCAACCTTCAAGACCTACGAAAAATTGATCCCTAAATTTAAGACATGGCTAGACTAGTAAAACAGGGCTGGAATACTCTACAGATCACAGACTCCTGGAGGCGCCAGCATCTTCATTCAAGGCAAACCTGATGTCAGGATAAGAGCTTTAGTGGACCTTCTCTATTGGAATAAGAACACTAAGAAGGACGAAGCCCAAATCCCTAATCAGCAGCTCATACTTAACACTGTGGGTAGAGCCAAATTCCGAAGCAAGATAGACCTCAGTGATGCCGACTTTCAGACCAGGGTTGAGCATGAGGATGAGAAGTATAACACTATGAAGACACCCTTTGGAGGCTTCGCCTGCAAAGTAGTGCTGCAAGGAGACACAAATGCGCTGGGAACTTGCATGAGAGTCATGGAAGATACACTGTCACGAGAGTTCGGAGTCTTTGTATGGGTATACATTGACTATATCCTGATATATAGCGATACACACCAAGACCATATCAAGCTTATCAACGCTATTTGCCAGAAACTGCAAAAGGCGCAGCTATATGCCAACCCAAAGAAGAGCGTTTTCTTTGCAGAAAATCTTGATATACTAGGTAACCTTATTGATGATAAAGGCATTCACCCAGCACCAGAGATGATCAGAAGCGTTGAGGACTAGACAAGACCTCAGAACATAAAGGAACTTCAGCGCTTTAGTAGGATGGTTACTTATATCTCCCAGTTCCTCCCACACATTCCCACTATTTCTGCACCACTTACAGAGCTTACCGGCGATGCTGAATGGATATGGACAGACTTGGAGGAAGCAGCCTTTCAAGCAGTGAAAAAGGCGGTGAAAAATCATCAAGTTCTTAGACCTATTGACTATACCAACCCAGAACCAATCTGGCTATTCACCGATCCATGTCCTACTGGCAGTGGCACTTGAATAGGCCAAGGACCAACCAGAGATACAGCCAGACCGGCAGCATTCCACTGCAGGAAACTGTCAGCCTCTCAGAGTAACTACCACACCCACCAACAGGAAGCGCCTGCAATAGTTGAGGCTGTATAAGCTTTTGCCCTCCTGTTGTGCCACACAAAGTTCAACATAGCTACCAACTATGAGAGTTTTACCAAGCTCATGATACAGAAGAATCTCAGTGAGCGGCAGCACAGATGGATAATGAATCTTAGCTGCTTTGATCTTAAAATAGAATACATGCCTGGAGTTTCGAATGTTTTGGTAGACTATCAATCCAGAGTTCATAAGACCAATTCTGGGCCTGAAGATATAATACTACAGGACCCCACCTCCGAAAATTAAGATTTGCAGAACTACAACTCCAATCATATAAAAACTAACTACACTTCTTCCTCAGACTATAGGCTAGATTGCGACAGCGAAATGGAAACCATGGAAGAAACAGAGTACTCTCCGGCCCTCACTACTCCCGAATCCGTCTACCGCTCCTCCTCAGACTACCTAGCAAGCAAAGAGATAGCAGGCAATGCTGTCACTCGCTCCCAAAAGTGAAAGAATAGAGCTAGCAGTAACAATAGCAGCATCCAGGCAGGTTACTCTTGGTGAGACAAAGCTACCTTGAACCTTCACCACACCAGAGAGGAACGAAGCCATTCAGCCCTCTCTTGGACTGCCTGCTATGATGACCAGTGCCTCAGATACAGAGACAGCCAAGAAGCCAATTGATATTTCCCCTAGGATCCTGTAAAGCGAAAGCAAGGCAAGAAAGCGAAAGCAACATCAGATACTTCAATGAACAATAGCCCACCTCTACCAAACAATAGTTCTATGTCCCTACCATCACCAGGAAACAAATACCTCTCACTTGCAGATATGTTAACTCCAGCCTTCCCACCTCTGGCTTCACCAGCTTCGCCAGCTTCTAGATCCCTCTATAGTGATCCTGTAGCTCTCTGGAATTCTAGGGAAACTGATTAGGCACAGACCTTCCTTGGTACTCTCCACTCATCCCTCATGGGAAAATTACACCCTGCTGTCATTGAAGCTCTCGCGAATGACCCTCTTTTCCGGTGAGTCCTGGAGACAACTGACAAGCTACACTATTCAATCCAGGATGAGCTCCGCATAGCTGACAATACCAACGGCTATTCTAACATCTATATCCCTATGGGACCCTTAGAAAGCGGAGTATCCCTTCAGGATTTCATCCTTAATACAGTTCATGAAGGCCTAGGACATTTTTGAGCTCACAAGTCCTACAAGTACTCCGCTGGTTTCTTCTGGTGGCCTCAAATACGCCAGGACTTTATTGCCTACTGCCACTCTTGTGATCAATGTTAAATCAACAAGGAGCGAACCACACTTCCGGCAGGTAGATCCCTAGTCCTGCCAGTACCTGACGAAGCCTACCAATCCCTTGCTATTGATTTCTCTGGCCTCTTCAACAAATCAAACAACTATAGTACCATCATGGTTATTATCGATCGCTTTACCTCCTACACTCATCTTATACCACTTCAGGACTCTGCCAACTCCGAAAAAGTATTCAGCAAACTCCAAAAGACGATATTTGATGTTCCTGGACATCCCCTAAGCATAGTACTGGACCAAGACTCTCGCTTTACCTCTAAGTTCTGATCTCAGATGATGAAGTCAATGGGAATCCAGGTCAGGATGGCAACTCAATACCACCACCAAACTAAAGGATAGGTAAAGCGCCGGACTCGCACCCTTAAACAGATGATGAGGAACTTCATCACCAAAAGACAAAACAACTAGTCCAAAGCCCTCACAGCGATACCAGCAGCCATGAATGGCTCCCCCCATGAATCCTTAGGAATATCTCCATACCAATCACACTATGGACGCACTTGGAAGCTCTTCAATCCTGTCCTCATATCCGCCAGCAAAGTAGCAGCACTGGACGAGATCTTGAATGCCCATGAAGCCACCAGGATGGAAGTTGATATGGCCAGAGAGCATGCCACATTCCGTCAGACTGTGCAAGTAGATAAACAGCGGAACCCCTATCGAAGACCATTCAACATTGGCACCAGAGTTCTTGTTAGAGGACGCCCAAACACCTCCACCCCTGGACGATCCAAGAAGCTAGAGCCACGCTGGTTTGGACTCTTTAAGGTTCTAGAGTATGACTCTAGTAGCGATAACTACATGCTGGAATTGCCTAAGAGAATGGAGCGCCAGAAGCCATACTTTCACATCTCATGCCTCAAGGAATACCATGAGAAAGATCCCAATAGATTTGCATTCCGGAGGATTCATAGGCCGGCACCTATAATCATCAATAATGGAGAAGAATGGGAAGCGCAGGAGATACTAGAGTATCATCTACAGAACAACAGAGTCGAGTTCCTGGTACACTGGAAAGGGTATGAAAGGACAGATGACTTTAGGGAACCTATCGAGAACATAGAGAACTCAATGAAAATCATAGCGGAATATTGGAAAGAAAGCCACAGCACAGAACCGATGCCTAAGATCACCTCCCACTAGGTCAGGACCTCTTTGGAGCCTATGGAAGTCTCTACAATCCATTGCCCCAGAACCATAATACCCAACGATTTCTGGCATCCCTATAACGATGAAGAATACGATTCTGCAGGCTCAGATGATAGCTACTTCAACACTGATGATGATTCTATGCTCTGGCCTTGGGAGAGCGGCGATGAGGCCTATGGCCTTAGGAGAAGATAGGTTTTGTTCAGCTTTGGGGAATGTAACATGTGTAAATGTTGTGGTACCTCTATTCCCACTCTCGTTAGGCTTTCCTTTGACAGATTACCTTCATTTGATTTAATTTCTTTTGTATTTGATTTCCCCACCGCAATCTCTAGATTCCGGCGCCCTGATTACTATATGCTTTGCAGGATCGGCAGGATTGTGTCCCAGGAGTTCCAAGGGAAGGAACAGGTCATGTATACAAGCGGTAGGATAGAGGCAGTATTGTCTGAAAGCCCCAGGCTTTCCAGAACTCCGGCAGGGCCACAGGATTCTTGTAGCTGTACACTCACCGGTAATGATACTGGCCGCGGGTTTCCAGAGGCTCAGCTCTTGCAGGAAAGATTTCATGTATTTAACAGTGGTCTCCTGGCTTGCAGGAGACATCAGACTTCAGACAGATGCCTGGACAGGGAATAAACTTGGTTGTACGGCTCTCCTATTGTTCCCCTTCGCTCTATAAACCACTCTACTGTACTCCCCTTATCTTCGCCTCTCAGCTGGTCTCCCTTAGACTCCAAAGCGATAGCAGGCTACCGCTTAGGCTCTATTGTATAACCATTCACACAGGCTAGCGCCTGTTACACCTTGCAGGCGAAGTGCTTTCTACAATTATTCCTTAATGGTGCATTTTCTGCTGATATTCGATTAGCAAATACACTTAGTAAGGTGACAGAGGGAATATCGGACCATATGGCGCTACTGCTCTGGGTAAAAAAATCAATTACGGGTAAAATGGTCTTCTTCACACCACTTTCTCTTCTGTTTCTATTATAAAAACCTTTGTGAATGCGTTGGATTCTGGGGCTATTTCCTGTTACTCAGTTGCATCTGGTAGCGTATGTGATGCACCCTCGATGGTTTGTATATACAGGGCTTCTATGTCCTAGACCAGAGTTTCGTCCTATGCAAATATCAGGTTTCTGCCTTCATCCTTAACATGACCCTAACATTTTTTATCTTTAAATATCCATTTTTGAGCATCCCGATGTGCTTTATAGGATGTTGTGTATGCTACTATCTAAAAGGGATAAAAAGGTCATATTTGCAGACATTGGCAATTTTGCATGAAGTCTGAGGTCGTTGGGCATTGCCCCCAAATTCTAATAGGATGGGATATATATAGTATTTTCTATCATTTGATGGTATAGTTTCTTAGAAGGGATAAATGTCCTAGCTATGAGTGTGTGTATGGTATGGCTAGCGATGGTTGTTAACCAGTTCTTGGTTAATTAGGAATATATTAGATCCAGAGTCTAATAGGTCATGAATCTGGATCCGTTCTCCATTGGCTGCAATGGTTGCCCTGCCTTCTGGACATGAATAATCGGTTCTGGCTAGAGCTTCTGTTTTGTTACTTTTGTTATGGCTACTTGGGGCCTGTGCAGGTCTCTTCTGTAACATGTTCGTTGTTGTATTAACTAGAATGTCTATTACCATAGGCGCACGGGTTCGGCTATTAAACCCTCCTTAGACAAACTTAATGCTATGTCTTTTATGTACTGGGTCGCCCACTACGCACGGTCTTTACCTCTAGCCAAAGGGTTCCCATACACTTGCCATTTGCACTGGCACCTGCCTTTGCCTAACTAGAGCCTAACTAGTATCATTTGGTTGTGCATAGTGGATTCTTCACACATCATCTGGCTTACCACATCAGTCTATCATGCCTGGTTAGTCCATAAAGCCCGAGTCCAGGTTTGGGACGGATTTACCCAGCTCCATTTAGCATTTGTACCTGGTAGCTGTAGTTTCTATTTTTCTTCTAACTTCTTTTTTCATGATGTTTGAAATCCTGTTCAATTTAGCAACTCTTCCGATATCCAGCTGACCCATTATTAATGTTCCTTCCTGGACGGCTTCTCATTTTCCAGTCTGGACCTGACACCACTTGTCATTCTTAAGAAGTACCTTGTCGGCACTGGTCTTTGCATTGTTCCTGCGACCTTTGGTAAAGATTTAGGCCTTTGAGAGAGCATTAGTTTAGTCGACCATCTTCCGTACTAAGGTTCTATCTCTACTATATTTTGCTTACTACTTTCTTCTTTTTGTTTTCAAGATTTCGGGAGTTAGTCCTCGACCACTATGAGCAATCGTCCAAGTTAATAGCTTCTTACTTGCCTCTGATTCTTGGGTCTGCTCTACCTGTGTAGTGCTAGATTGCTTTTTCTAAATCATACTAGAGTTTTGAGTTTCATGCAGAGAAGCAGGGAATAAATCCTAGTAGGACCTCTCTAAGTTCGAGACCCATGTTGATTTAGATTTTGGAAAGGAGTTCGTAAGGGTGTACCTGCTCGCTATTGCTACCTGTGCCTGAAAATCTATCTTAAGTTTCATCCATGTCATCCATTTCCCAAATTATGGGTTGGTTGACTTGATTCATATTTGTTGTAGCTAATATTTGCACCTTTGTTGCCTTTGTTCCCTGGTGTTGTCGATAGAGGGGTTTGAAATTTTTCGGATTTTGTCCTATAACTGATACCTGTGCCTGTTTCCTTCAGAACTTCAAAGTATGGATGGCCAAAGTGCAACATGTGCATTGAGAGGCATTCTTTCGCTCTTTAAAGTTGTCCTGATGGATTCCTTTATGAGCTTTTAACCAATTAGTATACACAACCCTTCTTTCTGCTTGGGTTTTTTTCGGTTTCTTGGCGGGTTTTTTCAATTTCTAGGTGGCCTTTTCGGCTGCAGCATAGGCTCTGCAGTTGGTATTGTCAGCTATGGCGTTGGTGGAACTGGATTTCTCCTCCAGGTTTATTTTCTGTAAATCACATTTGGCCTGGTAATTTTTTATTCTGGAATAGCACAAGTTCCTGGGAATATTCATCCGGCTTGGTAATCATGGATACTGCCTTGATCTTTTCGCTATGCAAATCATGATTTTCATGGGATAGCCTACACATGGCTGCAATTGGGAGTTGCCGCTGAATATTGGTACTTCAAGTCATACTGGAAACCTTTGCCTGAGTGTTTTAGTTTTCTATGGTGAGGAGATACTTCGCTATGACCCTTGTGTACCTAACCTACTCATTCTCAGCTAATGCTCTCTCCGCTTTATGCAGTACTGACAATCGTTCTCTAACTTCTGCCCAGGAAGGTAACCCAATAATCGTAACTTTGATGTTTTGGGAATCCTTGGTCCCTTGTTAGATTCTTCCGGTAGGTTACCCTGAAAGAAGCTCCCTCTGTTCCCTCCATTCTTCCTTAAACATACTGGTTGAGCTTTTCTGCTTCCTCCTATTGCTATCGGTTCCTTCCGCAGTGATCCTTGCAATTCAGTAACCATACTGTTACACCCTCGTGAGGATTATTATCGAAATTGAATTTGGGATCCGCCTGCCACCTGGTTCTATGGTCTAATACTTGCCCTAATGGGTCCACACCTGTATCGGCCACATATTATAATATCCGACCTGGTGCTGGTCTACCTGTTGCTTCACCAACGGATCGCAAGGTAGCTACCCAAACCTTTGAGTCTGTGTCATGCTCCCTAGGGTCAGGTGGGTTTGCCGGTTGTGTAGGTGGTAGTTCCTTTCCACCATTCCCGTTTCTGTATCCACTGTGTACCACCAGTCCCGTATCTGTGGAGGGCATCAACCGGAACTCTTCTCTCACATCTGCAGTTCTCGGTTTTTCCAACCCCGGATTTCCCACAGGCTGGGGTTTTCCTGGTTCCCACAAACTTTATGGATTTCCTGCAAGTTGTAGTTAAGTTACTGCCTTGATGATTCACGCCAATACAGGACTCCTTTGGTCCGACGCTGCATTCTGCCTCTTGTTTTTGGCTTATCTCCGAATGTGTTCATGTTCTAATCCTTGGTGAAGTTCCCTTAACTACAGTCTGGTCTGCTCATGGTCTTTCAGTATGGCAATTTGCCTTGGTAGTGGTTCATCTCTTTGGCGGGCTAGGGCTCCTTCCAATTAGCCATTTGTGTTACAAGATTCCGGCACTGTGGCACAAATATTATTATGAAGTTGAGTACTTACTGCTTCATGGTGAATTGCCCTGTGTTCCTCAGGCGTAGTGCCGTCATCAGCCACTGATATGGCACGAGGGAGCATATAGGGGCCAAGGAGGACTGGTAGTTTAGAAGTGACCTTATTGTATTGGTAATGCAACGGGTAACCTGGCAAATCATTTTGTTGTATAAAGGAGTCTTCTGATCTAGATTAAATAGAGAGGGAAAGAATAGGTATTACTTATAAGGGAGGAAGGCAAGAACTGGGCTACATACGATTTAGCATGCCAACTCCGAGCAAGGACAAGTCTATGCAGTGAAAGTTGTTTCATCATCGCCAAGGCTGCCTGTGCAATGGCAAGCACCATAATGCAAGTAATAGTAGTCTTAATAATGTGTGGGAATGATTAGCCAGGCCAGTGTACCAATCTAGATGGGGGAAAAAGGGACCCAGGAAGGAAAGGAGAAGAGGTACAGATGAGGGCAGGAGACCTGGGAGTACGCCAGTAGATAAGTTGCTTCTTAGGATTTTCGAGCGAAAGCTATAGCTTGTTTGCTTCTTGCACATGGATTGAAAAGATATGTTCAAGACCCTAAATATTGAATATGTGAGCGATAGAAGAATCAATAATTTAAAAATCACCCCTGAGGGTATAGAAAAATGTAATCGGGAAACCTATATCACAAAGAAAAGTTGTAAAATAGGGGATGCTTTGGCGTTTATGATACTAACAGGGAAAGCTAGTGCTGGTGCCATTGGAAGAGAAGGTGGCATGTGATGATCAATGAGGATAGAGCAGATCTTAAAGTTTATGTACCTTGGAATACCTCTAGAGCAGAGGAGTTGAATCAGGGAGGAGGCTGATATGTGGTGAGAAACTCCTATCATATGAAGGAAAAAAGAGCAAACTCTCTTCTTAAACTGTGGGGGTGAGCATACTTACTGGATGAGGCAGCACAGGTGTCAAAGGTGCCGAGTCGAGTCAGTGAACCAGACTGGTTTGGGTTGTTTAGGCCTACTGGGATAGCCATGGGGGTAAGGTGGTGCAGTATTATCCTTTCCAGGAGCTTGTTGACAGTTTCCAGAAGGAGAATGATTCTGAATGAGGCAGGGGAGGTGTAGTCAGCTTTGCCTAGCTAGGAGAGAATGACACTATTTAGTCTTAGGAGGAGGAGATGATCATATCCAAGTAATAGTATGGAGCACTGTAGGTAGCGTAGACTAAAGGGATTAGCAGCTTGGACCTCTTTTCAAGTTCATATGTGGCTTCTAATCCAGTCTTAGAGGTTAGGTGATTGAGAGTTTACTAACTCCGGGTGAACTTACTTTAGTAAGAAGGGGTTGCTTCGGTATCGTAACATACAAATGACGGAGTTGTGGGTATTTGTTTCTCTGGCCTGGAGTAAGGAAGGACCAAGGTGTTGATTGCCTCTGATGGGTTGGCATTAGGAAAGGAGAGGCACCTTTCAGGTTTGTGGCTCAAGGCGTGACATCTAGTTATCCACTGTGAATCGTTATTGACATTGGCTAGCGACTGTTTCCACCGAGAGGAACAGTGTTTTCTGATAGCCTGGAAGCAGGTGTTACAGTGTTGGTCACCAATGGCTAATATTCCAGATGTCTGAGTAAGGCGGTGAGCCCTAGCTGTACAGTAGAAGAACTGTATTAAGTAGACAGTTGTTAAGTCCACCAGGGTTTACCGTGAATGGAGGTGTGCTTAAAAGGTATAGGGTATTTGAGCAAAGACATTTGGGAGCATATGTGCCAAGTGAGCCATTCATCAACTAGGGTAACGGCTAGGTATATTGGGGGGGAGGGGATCTAGTAATCCTTAAGAATGGGTGCGAGATTATCCCCTCCAGTCTAGGATCAATCTTAGAAGTTAGTGGCAGCTTTGCGAATAAGGCTTGTCAAGATAAGGTTGAGGGGCAGGTTGTTAGAATCAGTGGAGTGGAGGTTAGAATCCCATGTACTGAAGAATGTGATAAGTGTGCTATTAGTTAATTCTTGGTCAAGGGGAGTAGGCTGAGAGTGCTCTCAAAGGTGAATCGAGTTAAGACTTCAGGACTATACTTAATCTGTCTGCCAAGTTGCACACTGACTTCAAAATATAATGAAAACATTGTACTCAAGAGGAGGACTTTTGGTGTATAGGTTAATATGAGGCGTAGTGGATGTTGAAATTACCCACACCCACTATGGGAAAGGTGTGAGAATCAAAAGCATCCAGAAGGGCAACTGTTGCGGTCCTAGCTTGAGAGCCACCCATGATCTATAGGTGATATATCCTGAAGATGTTTTAGTTAGAGTATTACAAGCCAGAGGGTGAAAACAAGTCAACAACAATGAAATCAGGGCAGGTGTAAAAGTAGGGGAGAAGGGAATAGCTCATGATGAGCTCTGTTAAAACATAGATAGCAACCTCATCATAGGTGCCAGGACTGTTTGTAGGTTGGAGGACTAGAAGCAAGCAATGTTAGGTAATTAATTTCAGTAGACAGGTGGGTCCTGTAGAGGAACTCCCTGTAGTGTAGATGGGCAAGTCCTGAAACAATTGATATGTGAAATAAACCCAATTTAGCTTCACAGGTAGTTGGGTTGAATAAGGGAAAGTTGCTAATGTGGGAGGGTGAAGGGTACTGATCAAGATCAGCTGGTATACACGTAGGATGCATACTTATTGTACTAGATAAGGGTAGAGTAGGCGGGAAGGAGGAATTACCCTATGGTGGGAGGAGCTTGACTATCCAAAGGTGTAGGGATTGGAATGGTCCAGCTACGGGAGGACCAGGTGTAGTGGTCAGGTCTATTTGTGATGCTAGAGGAGGGGTACAGAGAGGGTCGTCAGCTGCAGGTACAGTAATGGTCTCTTGTAATACTACCTTGGTATCTTGGACAGGAAGATGGGACTGCTGGTGTGAGTATATGGGAATGGATTAAGAGGGGCAGATGTGGTTGGTTGCAGTGTTCGCTCGACAACTATTGGAGCAGCACAAGGGGCCGGGAGGGCAGCAGGAAACTGCAACCTTGTACTAAACACCCTGAGGGCTTGTGAGGTTGGAGCATGATGAGGGAATCTGGGATGGGCTTTATCATAAACGGGACAAGTGGAATTTGTAACTCTGCAAGCAGGATAGGGTTATCCATAATTCTAACATTTTGCCATTGCATACTCCAAATGATTAGTTGAGTGGGCTCTATGGACCCTATGTTGGGAGGTGAACATGTGGATAGTAGAGGAACCTCTGATAGTATCAACTGGGAGGACAGTGACAATGACCGGAATTGGCTTATTTAGGGCCCTCTTATCTGGTCTGTTTGAACAAAGTGCACAGCGAAAATAGTACCATTAATGGCGTTAGGAATAAACTCAGCAAGGCCTGTGCAAAGCCTAGCTTAGTCAGAGAGTAAGTAGGCAGTTTGAAGGCCATGGATGTCAAGTACTATCTAGTTAAATGCCAAACAAAATGGGCGGAAGGGGATATCGCCAAGGTGAATTTCTTGGTTACGCTTAACGGCAATTGTATCGTAATGCGAGGAGTAAATGTAGCTGCGGGAAAGATGTTAGTCCCTAAGAGGCTAAGTGAGTATCTACTGTAGACGGAGGCAGTGAATATGAGTGGGTGTTGTCAGTTGGCTTGCCTAAAAACTGAGGCAACCAGGTCCAAGGCAGTGAGAGCTATGGTTAGTGCATTATAAACTTGAAGGGGCAGGATCCTTGAAAAGAGGAAATAAAGCTAACAGGCAGCCAACTTTCAGGAACACTATTAGGATGGCTACAAGTATAGGACAGAGCTACCTGTGATGTTGAACTGGGTTTCTTTCCCTTGTTATTAGCTTCTTGCCAGGCTGGTGGGTCAATAGCCCCAGCAGAGTAGGAGATAGGGGGGCGAGACTTGCTCTACTCATGCTCTATGACAACAGGGAGGAAGGTAGAACCCTTAGGCACAAACACCTCCTGTGTGGACTACATGACACCCTGGATGGGAAATAGCATGAGCCCAAACCCTCACTGACCATCATACTCCTCCAGCCCCGGCGTTCACCCTGGGAGTAGTCAAAGGCACGTTGTACAGTTGATCGTTTACAAAGAAAACTGAGCAAATAGAGTACATCTTGTAAGCCCAGATACACTGTAGCAGTCTGTCCTACCGGAATCTGCCCTCAGGGTATATAAGAGGACGTCTTTGGCTATGTCTGAGATGTGGGATGAAGCGATTGTCTCAACAACACACAGAGTTACACCCAGTTGAAGTCAAGAGAGCCAGGGTAGTCCTCCATGGATATGAAGAGACAATCGAAGTGGTGTACTACGACATTCATTCTGAGTAAACTGATCCCCCATATGATGCCTAACAGGTCAATGAACCTTTATGGACAAGTTGATAAGAAGAGGGAGTTAGGACATAAAGGTATTACACCAATCACGAACACAAGTTATTAGGAAAGCAAGTGACAAAGTCGGATAATAGGGCACAAAACAGACTCCGCAAATAACCAAGATGGCATCTAGGTGTTCAAAGATGTTATAGGTAGCTTGCAAACTTATCGGCAATAGCTTAAACCGCCGAAAGACAGATAACAGCTCGTACTAAGTAGGGTTTACACCCTCAGAGATGTAAAAGCACTGATCATGCCATCAGTTGTCCGGGGAAAGAGAAAGTGACATGGTTGCAAGCATGTTCGCTATTGGATTAAAAGATGAAAGTTGGGGAGTAAACACTTGTTATATGTAAACCAATTGCATTTCCACAAACACTTAGAAGTGGGATACAAATATCACACTGTGTCACAAGCTTAAGCCATCATTAAGCAAGGAAGAAGAGATCTTAAATATATTTTAAGTTTTACACAAAAATCTTTACCTACAAGCCTACCTAGACAATCTCCATTTACGAAGAAAGATTATAATCCTAGTCTGATTTCCTTATCCTTAAAATCGACGACCCTTAACATGAACCAGCAGGATATTTTCCCTGGTTGTTGGTTTGGGCTTCTCACGTACTAGGGTGTGTGATGGTATATGCTGCAGGGTCACCATACCAAGAGTTAGTATAGGTGTTCGTGTCAGGTAGGTCAAGGTCAAACTGTCTCTAAAAGGGTACAAATGTAGATACTTGAAGATCTAGTTTGGTGTGGTTAGCTTTCATCCTAGTAGAGAGGTAAGGGTAATTGGTTGGGGCTCGGGCACGTACTGCTAATGCTAGTATCATTAATATGCAGATCTCGGACCTTTGATTCCGTGTTGGCCAAGGGGAGGGTCAGGATAGTGTGGTTAAGTATGCATTATGGGTCTTGGAACCATCAAGGCGTTCAAGTGAGTTACCGATTATATCATTACTAGTAATCACCTATCATAGGAGTGGAATGAGAACAGTCTTATCAAATGAGAAGCACTTGAGATCAGAGTCCCAGAGATGGCAGAAGAGGGTAAGGTTTGTGTCCTTAGATTGTCTAATCTCACCATAGAGTTGCCTGAGGGGTGGGTGGTTAGAATTAATGGGGAACATGTCATTGTTGATACTGCGAATAAGGTGAGGTTTGATATTGCAAACAGGTGGAAACTGCGGAATAGAGCTAGTTCTGCCTTAAAGAGTGTTGCCATACCTGGAAGTGTGAGATTCAAGAGTTGAGGATGATATAGGTTATGAGTAAACACTGTGACCGCGTGAATCATGGGTTAGTAGGGGTGTCTGATAAGGGAAGCAGATGCGACAAGCGAAATTTGATGAGACAAGATCATTGCTACATACATCTCAGTCATTTTGTCTGGGCGAATAAGGTATTCTTTTCTTGCGAAAGGAAAGAATAAGATTGTGCAGCATCTCAAGTCTTATTTGAACCTTAGTATAAGTTATATTGGGTTTTATATATCAGGTTGATACCACATATATTTTATTGTTAGTATTAAGTATCATGTGAGTCTTAGTTTTTTTTTTGTTGGGTTCAATATATCAGGTGCTTAGCTATTAGATTTTATAACAGGTTTCAATTATCCATCTGCCTTGATCAATATTATAAATTACATTTAGAGCGACTATTAGGCTCCTTGATTGTTTATTAAATAAAGCAGATATTTAATAAGCAGCCTAATTTACTAATAGACTGTGATAATCTAGGACTAGATGCAAGCAGACTTACATTTCCAGAGTTTTCAATACCCAGGGTTATGCAGTTATATCTTTTCAGTTAAGACTAAACAAACGCAAGTAAGCTTAGGACTTTTCGTGGCCACCAATCTAGCACTTGACTGCGGTTTACTAATCTTTTAAGATCTCCAGTATTTACTACCTACTTGAAGTCCTACATCTTTGATATTTGCATTAGTTCACCTTATACTATATGAAGACTGTCCTTATGCACCATTATTCTTAATACCAACCAGCCAGCTTAACTGGGACAAATTGGACTTAACCACTAAATCCATTATAGTTACTGAATACTGGTAAATTGTATTTAAACTTTTATTAGGTCAGTATTATAAGTATAACTTTGAGAACTATTGCTTGTTGCATCACACCTCCTTTAGTAATTGTTCCGATTCATTTCTGTCAGTTATCTTGATCTGTGACTTATATATCATCTGCATATTAATTCACAGACTTCATATTGAGAACAGAGTTTTATATAGGAAAGGGTCAAGCAATAAAAGGAGCAAGAAATGGGTCAATAATATTTTGAAGGATGATCACTATTATCAGAGGAGGGACAAAGGGTATATGGAGCCTGTTGGGCAATCAGGCATCTTGTAAAGACTTAGTCAAGTCAGCAGAACAGGAGAAGTATGGAAATATAGACATTCGAGACTTGGTAATCTACATTGTATGTAGTAATAAGACTAGTATAAACAGGAAGGTATATATAAAAGGAAGCTGATTCAGAGAGAATACAGAGTAGGCCTGCCTTAAGTGTCTATATATTAGATAAAGATTTGCTCAAAAGGCTTGTTTGACTAATGCAAAGAATATATTTATAAGTAAAACTTATAATATTAATTAGATCTCTTCTCAGTTACTTTAATAAGTGTTAAGCATGTAAGGTAGTTGCTATATTTATATCCTACTTCTTGGTGTTTCCCCATTACTTCGATCTTTTCTACTAACTATATATTACCCTGACCAAGGACCTGTTCTTCTTTCAGTATATGTATTGTTTGTCTCTATAAGCTTTTTCCTTATTAGTCCTCTAGGTATAGTTGGTTATCTTGGGTATCTGTAAGTGTCATGCTCCACATAGTACCCGATGCCAGGCCTGATAAATTAGCTTTAGGTAGGAATATCTGATTCTGCACTTGATAATAGAGTTTTAGAATAATACATTGGCAGCTTGGTTGTTTCCAATATTTATACTATCCTGTTTACTGGCAGTTAGAACCTGCCGATTTATAATCCCTTGTATATATAATTTGAGCAATACCGGGTTGGGAAAATTGCCTCTAATAGTTTACTTTGTATGATGGGCTAATAGATCCTGATAAAAATCGTAATAGGGATCAGATATACTTTGTTCTATATTGTAGAGGAGCTTCATGTATTATTAGTTGTTCTTGGAATGCTGTTGCTGGATTAAGGGACTATTTATCCCATAACTACCGTTAATTGAAACTGGGGCACCCTTTAGTAAGATGAATAATAGGAGTATAACTGCACCAAAGACTCAAAGTATAGTTCATGGAAGGTAAAGATATAGATAATTGAATCAAATGATAAAACTTAATATCTTGAAGCCGAAACTTCACTCAGTTCAAGTTTATCAGGTGAGGATAGTTGGTTATGAGAGTAGAGTGTCAATCACATTTATTTAAGTAGAATTCTAAAGGCTATCGTCACACATCCCTACAGAGAGAACAAATGAGCACCCTTCTCCACTTTGGTGTTATCAATGCTGGACAAACTAAGAGTTCTCTTTGGAAGACTTCTGATCGCAAGGATGAGGAGAATCCAACAATTCAAGTTGTTTGCTGGAATGCCTCTAATTTATGTCGGCTGTAGTGAAAAACCTGTCTGATTCAAGACTAGTTAGAGGGCTACTATCATGTCGATATTGGACTCATTATCTCAGTCAAGATCAGTTGCCCTGGGGCAATACTAACTATGCAAGTGTTGTAGTCCACCTGGTCTATATTAAGGGTGGTCGATTCCTTGGGCAGGCGGATCAGGCAGGGCTTAGATCTTTTTTTGTAAGAGGAGAGTGAACAGGAAGGCTCGTAGGTAAAGATTTTGAGTAAAAGATATAATAATTACAAGATCTTATCTCTATTGCTTGATGATGACTGAAGCTAGGGAGGCACTACGATCTTTATATCCCACGGCTGAGTGTTCGCGGACTACTTCCAACTTCTCTATTTTAATACCCTACCTACTTTTTCGTACCGTCAATGCTAAGTGCCAGAACCGCTTGACCCTAAGAATATTGTTAACCCCGGAGCGTATCGACATGTAGGAGCTTCTGTATTCCCTGATTGTATAAACTATTTATCAGTCGTAGGTGTTGTTCATCGTCCTGCCACTTAAACTTAGGTAGTCCATTGTAGACTTTGACAATAGTTTCTTAGAACTCCCAGTGGCCACCTTGGCTTGTAACCTATCTGGATACTATCAGCCTTGCCTGTGTCTTGCAGATGGCTTTAAGGATGAATTAGGACTTAGGATCAGTCCAATACTTAGTCGTATTGCTATGCCTCTCCTTAGCACAGTGTTCCAATAGGTCCTTGGACCTACCCGGGAATGTTTTTCAAGACTGAGTGAGTCCACATGTTCCTCATGGAGCCCACTTATTATATTGTCCTTTTTGCGCGGAGGGTCGTGTTACTCACAGTCTATTAGAGCGAAGCATCTACGGAATAGACCATCATTTTGGGGAAACAGATCCTATGCACTTGATTCCAGTTGCATTTGCTCATCCGAGTCTCCCTCTGGAGAAGACCTAAATACAGCATTGGGTCGGACAGACGGTGACGGCTTTTATAATTTTTTCAAAAGGGGCGCCAACTTTCTGTTTTTTGGTTAGCGGACACATTTTACTGTAGGGGCCGCAGGTGACGTGCGTGCCCTCAAAGAGGGCCGTAGGGGTATGAGTAGTATCTCAGCCCAATTTTGTATGAATTAAGAGCTGGATTCCAGTACCTTGTACATATGTGCCTAACATGAGCTCCATCCCCTCAGCGGTCGTGGCAAATCACCTTTCCTAAAAGTTACCCTCCCTTATTATAACAATCAAAATCAATATATTAACTAATAAACTCTAATACATGTTCCTTTTATGAACTCGACTTGCTAGGGTAAAAAACCTCATGTATTTGCTTGTGCATGCTAGGAAAACCTTTCCTTGTCATTTAACATCTGCCCACTTTAGCAAATGGGATTCTCCCTATGAAATACCTCCACCGATTCCTGCGACTGTTCCAAATGCTCTGGTTGCTACCTGGTGTTTTGATTATATGAACACCCTGTCCACTTCACAAATTAGTATAACTACGGTATTTGCCTGTTAAGTCCTGCTATCAACTGAGTATAAGAGAATATTACACTCATTACGATTCTTTAGATCTCCCATTCAAGATCTGAATCTATTTGCTCTGCCTCGCGGGGAGGTTGTTCCCCTGCAGGCCATTTAAATTTCCAAAAGAGTTCTAACCATGATATGTGAAATATTTGATAGATCTTCCATCGCAGACATATTTTTAGTTTGTAGGCACGTTCTCCTGTTTTGTCCAATATCATTAACAGGCTGTTGAGCTTTGGAGTAAGCTTCTTTGAAGGTCTTTTAGTCCGGATGTTTTTGGCAGTTAGAATGACCTGATCCCCTATTTTGATGTCAGGTTGCTGCTTCGCCTTATGGTTTCAATATTTGCTCTTGTTTTCCCATATTTATTCTAATGCTTGTCGGGCCTTTAGATGTATTATTTGCATCAGTTGGGTGTATAACTGGGCGCCAGGACTTTGGGGTTCACCTTCCTTCACCCATTTTGATAGTGGATGGAACCCATAGTTGGCGTCAAATGGTTACATGGCATGAGTGTTTGTTAGAGAGGTATTGTTCACATGCTCAGCCAGTCGTAACAACTGGTACCAATAGATTTGATCATAATTGACAAATTTCCTGACGTATCCTTCTAGGACTTGGTTTGTGCTTTAAGTTTTTCCATCAGTTGGTAGGTGGTGTGCGGTTGACATCTTTCGTGTTATCCTCAGGCTTTTACATAGGGAGTCCAAGAATTCTCCTGTGAACTTTCCATCCATGTCGGAGATGATTTCACCTGGAAGTCCATGTAGCATCAAGACTTCCCTCAAGAATACATTTGCAAAATTCTTAGCTCTTGTATTATTTTCCATACCTATAAAGTAAGCCATCATTGTAGACTGATCCACCACTAACATGATTTGTATTCTACCTTATGACTTTGGTACTTGGGTGATGAAGGCGGTCGATATGGATGACCAAGCGGCAAACAAACATTTGGATGCTGCAGCAGATCGTACTGCACATGTCTTGGGGAAATATTATATTTACATATATCACTTAACCGTAAGTAGCAAATTGATCTACGCTGTCAGCATTTTCCAGTAAAGGTTCCTGGTAACTATTACCAGAGTCTTTTCCGTGCAACGTGTCCAGCTACCTTTGAGTCCTGGCAACCTTTAGCTATGGTTGTCAGCAGATGTTAATTTTCTGGAATGTATAAGCTAATATTATTCTAGATCGGTCCTTCCGTTAGCGACCAGTGAGTTCCTAGTAGTTTGCCCTCCTTTGTTAATTTTTCCAATTCCTACTTGCGGTCCGGCCAGTCTTGATCGTTCTAGCCTGCCTATTCAATAGTTGTTCAAAATGTCTGGTGATATTTCATAATATCGACCTTGACCATGATTGCATTAGACCTTAGCAGTATACTTTTGTCTTGTCTCGGTTGATGGTCTATTTCATCAAGAAACTCATTATCAGTGTGGTCTGATTGTAAGTATGCAACCATTACCAGGGTTTTGGTTGCAGTTCCTCGTCTTGGTAATACATCCGTACTTCCCAATCCACCTTTGTCTCTGGCAGGGTCTGTAAGTCTGTCATGTTCCATTGCCTCATCTGTGTGTATGTTCTCAATGATCATGTGTACCATTTGGTCCACTTTGCGGACCTGGCAAATTTGATATCCGTTGTTCATTATGATAATATTGACTTCCCCAGGATAGTCAGCGTCGATTACTACCCCGCCAATACTGATTCCGTATTTGGCAGCCATTCCAGTTCACGGTGCTAAGCGCGCATATGTTCCTGAAGGTATTTCAACCCTAATTCCAGTCTCTACCAGCTGTTGTCCTTAGGCTGAGATTATGAAATCCACTAGTGGATACAGGTCATGTCCGTCTGCTAGTCATGACCCTTTCGTAGGCATTTGTCCCATCGGAGATAGTTTGTTTATCTGCAAGTAACAGGTGGAATTTTCTGCACCTTGATTTTTCTTCCGTGTCTTGTTGGTTTAACTGCACAAGAGTGATTTGAAAGTCTGAAGGCATGAGTATTGACTCTAGACTATGCGCAGCTCACTCCTCTCAACAGTACTTAGGCCGTCGGCTTAATGAATCAGGCATTCCCCCCAGCTTTCCAGGTCAATAGACAATTTTGAAAATGTTATTCGCCTGATGTTGGGCCTATCGTATCAATCGCGGATTCCATCCCTTCATACAACTAAAATTCTGTAGATTCTTATGATCTGTATAATCAGTCACTAGTTTTTCTGTTCTCACTAGGTAATGTTTCTATTCTTTGAATGCTTCCAGAATGGCTAATGGTTCCTTATACTGTATATAATAATTTCGATCAGCTGGGCTCTGCTTTCATGAGTGGAAACCCTCTAGAAGTTGCTTTTTGTCCTTAAACTGGAAGAGCCTGCATCCTAGAGCAAACTCCTTAGCATCAGTTTCCACTATGGTTTCTCTGTCAGGGTGAAAAAAATCAGATTATTGGAGCTGAGATCAATCTAAGTTTAGGTTTCTCAATTGCCCCATCTTGTTACGGCCCCCTGCCAAATCTTCTGGGGTCGCCCTTTAACGTTTCGGTAATGGTTGGCATATTTTGGAAAATCCTTAATGAATCGTAAGTTCAAATTGTCAAAGCCAATAAATATTTGCACCTCTTTCACGGACCTTTGTGCCTTCTAATTCTGGATACTTTCTACCTTTCTTTAATTCTTGGTAACATCTGCGATTGCTACAATATAACCTAAAAACTCCACTGTATTTACGTGAAAAACCGACTTGGTGGTTGATACCACTAGATAATAATGTTCCAACCGAGAATGGAATCTCTTGACAAAGTCAAGGTGTTCTTGTTGTGTTTTGGCGAAGATCAGGATGTCATCAAGGTATATCACCACCCCATCGTCTAAAAACCTTTGATGAGCTTTGTTTATAATGGCCTGAAAGGTGGCAGGTGTATGCAACAGCTCGAAAGGCATTAGTTTGTATACAAAGTGGCCTTATCGGGTCCGAAATGTAGTTTTCCACTCCTCTCCTTGGTTTATTCTCCGGAGGTGATAGCCATCTTTTAAGTAGAACCAAGTGAAAATTTAGGAGGGTGCGACCCAGTCTCAGAGTTTGCTTAGGAGTGGTAACGGGTATTTGTTTGTCACAGTGACTTTATTTAACTGTTGGGAATCCATACCTAGCCTCCTTTACTTATCCGGTTTAGGAACAAATAATATTGATGCCCCTGCAGGAGATTTGCTTGCCACGATTTTCCCCTGATGCTACATTTTCTACTGGTATTTGCTTAACAAATCTTGCTGTTGGGCAGATACAGGATATAATAGGCCCCATTACAGTACTGCGCTGGGTATTAAATCAATTTTGTGATCGCAGGTTCTTCTTCCTACTAGTTTCTCTGCTTTTTCTGGTGCAAAATCCTTTTTGAATTCATAGTATTCCTAAGGTATTTGCTAGAACTTAGTCGCATCGGTTAGTGAAGGGGATACACCTTGATTCTTCCGATATACTGAGCCTCAGGGTTATTGGCCACAGGTTCGTCCCATTCAAATAACAGGTCTATGCCTTCATTGTTAATATGACTTTGACATTTGTTATCTTTAAATATCTATTTTTGCACATCCTCCATGTGCCTTATGGGATGTTCTATATACCACCGGCCTAAAGTGATGATAAGGTCATATTTGCCGTTGTTATCAATTTCGCATGATATATTAGAGGAGAGGGCATTGCTCCTGATTTCTAACAGGATAGGATATCTAGTGTATTTTCCCCTGTTTGAAGCTGTTGTTCTCTGGAAGGTCTAAATGTCCTAGCTATGTGTGCATGTGTGGTATGGTAAGCCATGTGTGTTAACTAGTTCTTGGTTGATTATGAATATAATAGATCCCGAGTATAATAGCACACAAATTTACATCCTTTAAGGCTTGGCTTCAATGATCGCACTGCCTTCGGGGCATGAATAATAAGGCGTGGCTGGTACCTCAGTATTGTTTCTTTTGTTTTGGCCTCTTGGGGCAAGTACCAGTCCCTTGTATTACATCTTTGTTGTTGTAGTAACTAGGGTATTTGTTACTATGCCTGCAAAGTTTCAGCTAATGAAGCCTCCTCAGACAAACGAAAATCTCAGTCTTTAGTATACTGGGCAGCCTACTACCAGCGGTGTTTGCCCATTGCCGAAGAATTCCCATACACCTGCCTTTTGCATTGGGACCTGCCTTTGCCTAACTAGAGCCAAGCTCATATGATTAAGTAATAGTCCGCTTTCATGTGCTGAGGGGATTCTTCACTAATTGCCTCGATTTCCTCCTGATCCAATTGTGCCTAACTTGTCCACAAGGCAGAAGTCCATGGAGAGGGACGGATTTACGCCTCTCCATTTAGCCTGTGAACTAGGTAGCGGTAGTTTCTCCTTCTCTTCCAACTTCTTTTTCCTTGATGTCAGGAATCCTGTTCCTTTTGTCCAATTCTTCCGTTGTCCATCTGACCTGATATATATTTTCGTTCTTGGAAGATTTCTCATGGTCAAGGCTAGACTCATTTCTTCTTGTGATTCTTAAGAGGTACCTTGTCAGCGAGGGTCGGTCCACTCTTGGGTGGATCTCTGGTAAAGATTTAGTGGTTTTTAAGAATGTAAGCTTAATTTTCCCTCTTCCTTACAGAGGTCCGATACACACCAAATGTTGCGCTTTCTTTCATGCTTTGGAGTTTCAGGTTCCTGGAGTTCGTCCCGGACTACCATGCACCGCCATCCATGTTAATTGCTTCTTGTTCTGCTGTCATTCTTATATCTACATGGTTCCCGGAGGTATGGATAGCTTTAAGTAAATCTCATTTGACTTTGAGATTCCCACTAAGAAGAGCAGAATCACTGCTAGTAGGACCTTCCAGAGGTCAAGCAACCTTATGTATTTCAGTTTCAGCAAGGGGTCTGTAACTGTTTACCTGGTCACCGTTCCTGCCAGTGCCTTAATAGCTTTTTCAGGTTTCATATATGTCCTTCAATTTGGATATTCTGGGATGGTTGACTTGGTTTACCCTGGTTGTGGGTGTCGTTTTCCCCTTTGCAGCCGTTGTTGCCCGGGGAATTCCACATTGGGGTTTGAAATTTCCCGTTTCTGTGCTATATCCGATACCGGGCCTGTTTGCTACTGAACTTCTAAGTATGGTTGGCCAAAGTGCAATAGGTGCATTAATTAGGTTATATTCGCTCTTCAATTTTGTCTTTAGGGATTCCTTTATGGGCTTCGGCCCAATTTGTATGCTTAACCTACCTTCAGCCTAAACTTTATTCCCTTTTTCCGTTTGTCTCTTCAATTTATAGGCAGCCTTTACAGCTGCCATATAAGTTTTTCAATTTTTTATTGGCAACAGTGGTCTTGCTAGATTTGGATTCCTCCTCCCATTTTCATTTCTGGGAGTCACTCTTCCTTTGATCACTTTTTCTGAATGGTCCTTGTATTTCCTGGAATAATTCTTCGGCCTTCGTAACCCGGCGAACTGCTTTGATCCATTCACTATTGAAGTAATGATTTTTATGTGATACTGGCCCAATTGATTCAATAGTAAGTTGCTGCTGAAACATGGTTCTCTAAGTGATACCAGATACTACTCTGCTTCGATGTTATGGTTTTCCATAGTCAGGAGATACTTCTTTAAATCCCCTACAGACATCACCATCTCAGTCTTAGGTAAGTCTTTTTGCGGCTTTTGCATTAGTGCGAATTGTTCTGCAACTTCGGCTAGGAAGCTTATCCAGAAATCATAACCCTCATGTTATGGGAATCCGAGGTCCACCGTCATTTTCTTCTAGTAAGTTATTGGGAAAGGGGCCAATTCAGTTCCTTTCTTTTTTCCAAACGCGTACTTGATGCCTGCCTCATTGTCTTCACTTTGCTATGGGTTTCTCCCAAAGTGGTTCTCACAGTTTAGTAACTATACTTACACACCCTGGGGAGTCCTATTGTCAAACTTGAAAAGGGGATCCGACTCCTCTCTGTTGGTACAGGCTAATGCTTGCCCAATTAGGTCCACTGATGCATCTCTCTTGGATTCGAACTTTCGTCCTAGCATGGGTTTTTGTGATGGCTCACAACCTTTTTAAGAGGGGCCATCTCTGTCTTCTGAGCCAGGGTTATCGTTGCAGGGATTAGGTGCATTCACAAGTGGAGGTAGTGGTGGTCTTTTTCCTCCCTTGTTGTTTCCTTCTCAATGATCCACCACTTTTCCCTACTGTCTAGAGGCAATGAAAGGGAAACTCTCTCTTCCGTCCTCAGTGGTCTGTATTCCCCCCCCAAGATTTTCCCTAGCTGTAGTTCCACTGATTCCCTAACACTAGGTGTGTCTCTAGCAACTTGTAGTTGCATTACTGCCACGCTTATTCGCGCCAAGATACGACTGATTTGATCTAATGCTGCATTCTTTCTTTTATCAACGGCTTCTCCCTGAATCAGTACTTGAGCTAATCATTGGTCGAGTTCCCTAAAATCCAATCTGGTCTGCAGATGATCTTCCAGTGTAGCGAACTGCCTTCACGGAGTTCGTCTCTTTGGCGGGATAGGGCTTCTTCCAAGTGGCGATCTCTCTCTATAGATTCCAGCCCTGTTGCACAAATGTTAGACTGAAGTTGAGTCCTTACTGTTTAGTGGTATGTAGCCCGTTATACTTGAGCATGTAACTTGGCCCCTAGCTTGTTAGTAGTTACTGTCTGAAGAGTGATTGTCTCTGCTGCCAGTATCTGTAACCCAGAATAGACCTGTTTTAGCTCTTCTCCTGCTAATTTGTTCACCAGGTGCGATACGGTTTATATGGTCGTGAAGTTGGTCTGCCTGAACCTGTGTTTGACTGTAATATTCTTTGTAGGCCAAATGAGTATTGTAGAGTGATTCAGGGAAGGTTCGGTTGAACTTGCCCCTTGCTAGTCCAATAGCTTGTACCAATTTTTCGAATGCCGGGTTTCTGGCCACTGGAGGTCTAGGGGTACTTCACAGCGTGCAGGAGGGTGACTTTATCACTCCACCACGCTGTGCGAGGTGGTGGAGAGCCAATGGTTATCTGGAACGGCCAGGTGCATGGTTGCTTCCTACAAGCGGTACTTCATCGATATCAGATATGGCCTTGTCTGTATCCACCATTAGTTGCCTAGAGGACATTGTTTAGGAGGAGAGTGGATATGTTCTGATTCCGACAACGGAGGGTGTAAAGGATATGTCAGTGCACAAAGAGCTTGAAGTTCTACTTGTTTCGCTGTAGTAGTCTACAAGCGGGTACCAGCGGAAAGATAGCTGGTAACGTTCTTTATAAATTTCAGACAAATCTAGTTGTGTCGTGATCAGTTTAGGGTCTGGGAACCAGGTGGCTTCCTAGCAGTATGATAGGATTTGGATCTCCAGGAGGTAGTCGTATAGAATGTTTTCGATAGAGGATATAAAGTTTCGTACTGGAGGTTCAAGAATAGAGTTGTCGAAGAGTGTCGAATTAGCTATAAGCTTTTTTGATTCTAATTGTATGACTTCGCGGTAACTGATAGTCCTGTATTCAGGCTTGGTAATTAGGAGAAATATCAAGATACTGTTAAGGGTAGACGTTTCTAAGGGCAACAAAATCTAACTAGAGTTAAATCTTTCTTGGTATATGGAAAGTGCTTGTAATGCTCATTGGTAAAGATTTTGAGTAAAACCTATAATATTAAAAAAATCTATTCTCCGTTACTTGATGTTGGCTAAAGCATGGTACGTAATACGATATATATATCCCGCGTCTGAGTGTTCACGGACTACTTCTAACTTCTATATTTTAATACACTTCTAACCGTTACTATCAATCAATCCTAAGTGCAAGAACAGTTTGACCCTGAAAATATTTTTACCACCACAGCTTATCGACAGGTCAGAGCTGCATTATGCCCTAATGATTTGAACCTTTTGGCATAGTCAGATGTCGTTCCTCGTCCTGCCACTTAAACTTAGTTAGTCTAACACGGAATTTACTAATAGTTTCTTAGAACTCCTAGTAGCCAACTTGACATGTTAGCTATTAGGATACTGCCGGAGTTCCTGGTGTCTGGCAGATACCTTGCCGGATGACTTAAGACTTACCATCAGCCCAATACCTTATCGCCTTACTAAGTCTCTCTTTTTCAACCAGTTCTGATAGGTCCTTACACCAAGATAGGCATGTTTTCAGGGTCTGAGCGGGTTCTCATATACCTCATGTAGCCAACTCTTTATATTCTTATTTTTGCACAAAGTTTCCGGTCACCTGTGGTCCATTCTATGGAAGGTGGTATGGTATGGGACATAACTCTGCGGACACAGATCCTAGGAATGTGATTGCAGCTGCAATGGGTCCTGTGAGTCGCCCTCTTCATATACCATAGTTACAGCATCTGGCGGGGAGGACGGCGGCGACCTATATATTGACACAATAAGGGCGCCAACCTTGCGTTTTTATTTTAGGTGACACTTTTAGTGGTATGCGCCGCAGGTGATGTGTGGGCCCAACAAGGGGCCTGAGGGGTATCAGTAGTATCTCCGCCCAATTATCTTATGAATTCAGTGCTGTATTCAAGTACCTTGTACCCCAGGGCCTAACAGTCTACTTGGCCTAAAGGTAGCTATTCTTGGAACAACTTTGCACCCACGGAGCCTGGCACTACTGTGTTGGCAAATAAGGCGCTACTCTTGCCCTATGATTCGTTAACCAAGTCAACTATGCTAATACGGAATGCCCTCCGATTCCCGCAACATTACTCAGAAATGGTATAGGTTCTAGAGGATTCTCCGTCTCCTATACACACCCGACAATTGAAATCTCAACACCACCAGAAATCATCACCACTTTTGTTTTAATTCAACCTCACTCTTTGGCCATTCCAGGTGGTGGGCATTTCTCTTAATGATTTCCTCCTCTCTGTACTCATTAGGGTCTACCACTTTGATTTTCCTCTCTCCTCTTCTGCCATCTTTGTTGATGATTCCTCTCCTTTCCTGGCTTTTGTTTTGCCTCGCTTAGCTTTTTGCTCTGCCTCGCGTAACATTTGCATCGTCGGGAATGCCCTCTGGCCTCTCCAGACGGTTGGGAGACAGGGTTGTAGTAGGGGGAAACATTCTACCGGCCTACAGGCGCTTTGGCACTCTGATTGTCGATTCCCCCACTATGGCTTTGATGAGAACTGCATAGATGGCCACACACATGATTCTGTTGGTCGTTGGGTCTACTCCTCCTCCATCCTGACCTCCTAACGGTTGATCGGCTGGCACCCTACTACTCACCTAGCTGGCACCTTACTGCCCCCCCTAAGCTGGTACCTTACTACCAGCCCCAGGCTGACACTCCGTCCTCTGGACTCAGCACTGGGCCCTGCCACAAGCTGGCCTCTCTTCTTTAGTTTCCTCTTCTGAGGGGGCCCCTTATACCCTTGGTGCAAGGCTATATGCCCACAGGAATGTCTTGCTACTTTGTACCCTTGCCGGCAAATTATGGGAGCTGTAACTACGTGTGTCTAGTACCTAGGCCTTTGGTGTGACTTCGGTCTTAGGAGTTGGGGTTTTCTGGTTTTGAGTTCTCTTTTGTTGCATTTGGTTGGTTCACTGTTCGGGCTTGGAGTTGTTTTCATATTGGTTTCGTTGACTCTCCCGTTGTGATTACTGCATGACGGCTTGTTAGGATGCTTTTTTACACCGATTGGGTCTGGCTTCCCTTATGGTTTTTCCTAACTTTCCGGGGTCAAGGCAGGAGAGGAGGTTTGTTTACTGCCATAGCTAGCACTGCATGTAGATTCTGTACCTTGAACATGAATAAAAACTGAATTAAATAAAAAAAAAAAAAAAAAAAAAAAAGCTATTGGTTCTAGGTTATAAGGTGTTTTATAGTAGATGATTATTTGGACAAACTTATCTTTGTTCGTGACACCCAAATGACCTTCACAAATGGCCCCTAGACCTCCAACATGGATATTAAGAACTGAGAGTAACTCATTATCTGGTCTGAATATTGACAACTCACCAGTGTCTGCCTTCGCCAACCGCCTGATATACTCTGCGGACATGATTTCACCACTGGACTGTGGTCACATATAAGATGTTAAATAGCCACCTGCAAAAGACTAGTTTTGTTAGGATTTACCAACTATGACACTTTGCAACCAATCTTTATGGCGGTTTACCATAATACTCCAAAGTAAGCCCCGCTGGCTTCAATTATTGTTTAAGTTTCATGTAACATTGAAGGTAGAGTAACTTGATCTCTTTATGGCTCTATTGCATTCTGGTGTCTGTACAACCTACCTATATATTACAGGATAGTCCTGTGTAACTATTCAATTATTTACATGTCATTCCACAATCATGAAACAAAAGGCAACACGATGGTTACATGGCTGATGGGACACACCATGCTCACCAAGTTTTTATCTGTGCTTCTAGTTACGCGGCCCTGCCAGTTACTCAGTCAAACTGCAGTAGCAGGTTAGCTTTCCTCACTCGGGTAACGAGTTATCCTGCCTAAATTTGGTCCCGGGTTACCCTGTCTAAGTCTGAATGTGGGTTACCCTACCTACTAGTTGTTGTAGGTTACCCTGTCTAACTGGGTTACTCTAACAAACTTGGGACTTAAGTACTTTACTATTCAAAGTACCTATATTTCTTAGATGACTTTTGCATATCAGTATGCTGTTCATGGCTAGGCCGCCTTGATGCCACTGGCTAGGCTGAGATTCGGTAAGCTATACTAAAAGATATGTAGGAGCATTACACCCACTCCCCTCTTCCACACATCAGGGCAAATACTTACATCTCCGCTGTCTTCGTAAGTTACGTCCTTCTACCTAGCGGTTACGACCCTTGGTAGTAAGCTGACCTACAGCCGGTAACTACTTCTCTTTAGGTTGGATGAATATGACAGGGCCATTCTTATAGTCCGGTATGGGGTGTGGCGCTAATCTCAGCCACCAGGGTAGCAGTACTATTTCAACTAGTAGTACTAGGCGGGTTTCCACTATTACTCTTAGGCCTATGCCTACGTTCTATGGGTAGCCGAACCCTATGGTTCCTAACGGACAACGCCAATAGAGGAGTGGAGAGGGAAAGAGGTAAAGTAATTGTATATGAAAGAACTTAGATGGTTGTGTGAAAAGTCCTAGATACAGGCTGCCTACAGTCCCTATGTAGGCACTCTTCCCTCAACCCCAACCCTGGTGACATATACCTATGAGTCACCTAACCTAGATGATTCATATTGAGTCATAGTATGAAATCCATCAGCTGACCCCTATGAGTCAACTGCACAACGTTCCAAATCCAATCATATCTCGTAAAACCAGTCATATGCCCCAAAGTGCTCACATGCGCAAAACCCATGACTCATAATGTCAGATATGTGTGAAACACATTACATCATATGACACACTAGTGTGAGTCGTGCGTACAATCAACCAATCATAATATAACAATGATTTGTACTATTGTGCATCATGTGTAACCCCATAACTCCTAATGAGTCATAGTGCGAAATATAATAACCTTATGAGACATAACTATGAGTCATGTGAAATGCTGCGTTGCTTAGTCACCAATCGTGACATTAGCTCTCCTCTCCGATCAGCCAGAGTCCCATCAGGCTCAACGTCCTATCCTCGTCAGGCTTTCTCCTAACCTGCACAATTCCTTTTTCAACTTCCAAACCTGATGTTCGGCGTTCTGCCAACTTTTCCGGACCTCTTCCAAGGTTAGTTTTCTGTTCTGATTATTCGATCTCGTTCGGCCATCAACCTCTGGTAGGTCTTCATAGCCTCGCTTTGGTTCCGAATTGTGGCTTCGCCTTTGCCTAGATGGTTTCGTAACCCCTCGATTTGTCATGCCAGACATCCCATATCTGGGCTAGTATCTGTTTTATTTGTTTCGCACTCCTCTCTCCTCAACTGTGTCCTCAAAGTTGTTTGCCTCTTCCGTATGCGGGCAACCGTTTCATTCATGTGGGTTGCTTCCCAAGTCCGTCTTGGGTAGTCACCAGCATCGATTTTGTCCTGTCGATGTACACGGCAGTTGTCCGTGACGCATTGGATCCATGACGATTCCTTGTGGGGTTGTTGTTATTTGCGTATCTTTGGTTGTTTAGGAAACTAATTACTTTCTTCCTTATCCCGTAAATGAACGTGGCAGTGGTCATCGTAGCAGGCAGTCAATGAAAGAGCATTATGTTCTGCCTGCTTCTGTCTTTCCTGCTGCTATGCATATGGGGGGCTGGTTGGTGTGATAGCTCTTGGGCTATGGTCCCAACTGTCGCGGGGTGCTAAGGTCGTTTCCTCCACGGGCTCGATCTTGACTGTAACCCATTCTGGGTGTTCTTGGGTACTGCTGATGGAAATTTCAATGGCGATGCTGGCATTGTTAAGGTTCTCCGCAGGGTACCAAGTTTTGTCGTGTTCTGGGGTGTAGCTTGTCCACTTGGCTCTCTATTGTAGGCGTCTTCAGTGTATGCGTGAATCAATAATTTCTTCGACTTCGTACTCGCTTTGTCCTTCTACCTCGATTTGAGGTGGTGGTGATTGCTTATGTGAGGGAAACTGATTGCAGTGATATGGTTGGAGAAGTGAGATGTGGAAGGTGTTGTGGACCTTCATCTGTTGGGGCAAGGACAATTTATAGGCACTTGTGCCCACCTTCGTAAGGATCTTTAAAGGTCTGATTTTCTTGTAATCTAGCTTCTTGTATGGTCTTGTGGTCCTTATATTCCTTGGCAGTAACCAGACCATGTCGCCTGACTGGAGATTCGGATCGGGTTTGCTGTGTTGATCGTAGTTTTCTTTTTTGTCGTAATTGTGCACAGACCATTTCCTGACATAGGATCATGTGCAGCTTACACATCTCTTCTTTTTTCGGTCCTTTCTTTCGGTATCATGTTCCCAATTGCCTAATGCTCTGGGTAGTGACCATAACTAGCATAAAATGGTTTGGTCCTTATTATTTCCTGCTTTACGTTGTTGTATGCAAATTCAGCCAGTGGTAGTTGGTTGGCCTAGTCGTCTTGTTGATAGTTGATGTAGGCTCGTAGGTATTTTTCTAGTATGCCATTTGTCCTCTCGGTTTGTCAATCGGTTTGAGGGTGGAAAGCGGTACTCAACCTCCTTTCTATCCTGAACGATTTCGTCCTTTCTCTCTATAGGTCCGATGTGAACAAGGTTCCTCGATCTGTGATGATATCCTGTGGCAGTCCATGTATGCGAAATATTTCCTTCTGGAATATTTGCACAAAGTCCTTCGTATTCATATCTTTGTTGCAAGGTATAAAATGACTCATTTTCGTTAATCGGTTGATCACTACCAGTATGGCGTCATAACCGGCTGATATCGGAAGGTCAGTGATAAAGTCCATTGTTATTGATATCCATGGTTGGTGGGGTGCTTCGTTTAGCTGCAGTAATCCGTATGGTGCATGACGGATTGCTTTCGTTCTTTGGCAGATATCGCAGTTTTTAACATATCGTTTGATCTTGTCTCGAATCCTTGGCCAGTAATATTGCCGCGCTAGGAGGGCGGTAGTATTGTTTGTCCCTCCATGGCCTGCTGTTCGTGCATCGTGGTTGTGTCCTAATTTCATTGTTCTTATCGCTTCTTCTTCGGGAACCCAGATTTTCCTTTGATACCAAAGGTATCCTTCTTTCCATTTGCCTGCTCCAAGTGCCATTTATTTCATCTCCTTGTCTCCTCTTTCCAGAGCATCGTGGATTGCCCTTATTTGTGTATCAGTTTTGCTTGGTTCACGAATTCCAGCGTTATCTTCTGTAAACCTCACTACTTCTATTGGTTAAAAGTAGTGTTCAGTCGGTAGGAGGATCCTGTGTTTTTATCGAATCCTTTGGTCGTCTTTTCCAGGGATGTCTTCCGCCCTTATTGTTACAGCATCTGGTTTTCCTCCTTCATTTCCATGTCGATATTGTATTTTGATATCATATTGCTGAGTGTTTCGCTCTAGCGAATTTTTCGGTCATTGAGTTCCTTTGTCGTGGTAAAGGGTTCCTGATTTTTGTGCTCGGTAAGTACCAACACACGATGTTGACTTCTTTTGCATATCTTCTCAATTCTTTTAGAGCTTGTACAATTGCTTACAGCTCTTTGACGTATATGTCGTAGTTGCATTCTGCGGGCGACATCGTTTTCGACCGGTAGGCAACTGGTTGCCATCTTCCATCGTTTCCGATTTGTGATTATATGCCCGTGCATACATATTTTGATGCATCTGTCTCTATGATGATCCCTTTCTCCGAGTCATAATGTACCAAGACTGGAGCAGATGTCAACCGTCGACCTAACTTGTCGAATGCTTTTTGTTGTCGTTCTGTCCAGTTCCACCTGACGTCCTTTTTTGTAAGTTCAAATAACAGTTTTGCTATACTACTGAACTCTTCTTTAAACTGCCGATAGAAGTTGCAGAATCCCATAAAGCATGGAATGCCTGTTTTTGGTCTATGGTGGATTCCATTCCCATATTTCCTGGGTTTTGACATGGTCGACACTCACTCCTTCTTTGTCGATAATGTATCCTAGGTATTCCGTTCATTCCATATGAAAATCGCACTTGCATGGCTTAAGCGTGAGTCCGTCCTTTCTCAAGGCTTCCATAACCTTGCCGACTTGGGTTTTATGTTGTTCCAGGTTTTCTGAATATATCAGGATATCGTCCAGATAGACGATAAAGCAGATGTCTAGAAATCGACCCTGGATCCGATAGACCCATCTTTGGAAAGCTGCAGGCGCATTTTTGAGACCGAATGGCATCCCAGTAATGGGAGTATTCCATATTTTGTTGTGAATGTCGTCTACCATTCATCTCCATCCTTGATCCTGATATTGTGGTAGGCATTCCGATGATCCGATTTAGAGAAGATTTTCGGTCCTTGGAGTTGATCCAGGGCTACCCCTATCAATGGCAGCGGGTATCGATCTTGTTTGGTGACTTCTTTGAGTCCTCGGTAGTCCACAATGAGTCGTAGTTTGCCATCTTTCTTCTTCACAAATAGGATTGGGGATCCACCATCTGCGTAAGAGTCCCTGATCCATCCTCGGTTTTTGTTGACGCGGATGTATTCTGTCAACTCTTCCAATTCTTTTTCTCCTAATGGGTATAACTTTTTTGCTGGCACTGTTTCCCCTTTCTTAAGGTTGATCTCCAAGTCGACCTTAGGACGATGTGGGATCAGACGAGTTTTTCTCCTTCCTTGAACATGTCCAGGTACTGGTGATATTCCCTTGGTACGTTGTTTCTGGTATTCTCTTTTTCTTGTCCTTTCTTGGCCTTGATGGCTAACTCAATGCTGATATTGATTGCTTTGATCCGACTAGGTTGGTTTATCTCGTAATCCTATTGGAGGATCCCGGTAACTTCACCCCTTCGATAGAATTTGCCGAACGATGTAGCCGAGATCTCATTGATCTCAAGTCTTTGGCGTTCTGGATTGTCCTTACCTACAAATCCTGCTTCGCCTCTCATTGTCAGAGCCAGTTGCTCCACTTCTTCGCATTGTAGTATGACAATCTTTTCACAGATTAACTGTGCGATTCAATTTCCAGGCTCAACCGTATAGTCTTCTTGTCCCAGGTTAACTAGTACTACCTTGATCTCACCTGTATAATCGGCATCGATTACTCCCGTGTAGACAGTAATCAAATATTTTTCTGCCAACCCGCTGCGTGAAGCAATCCGCCCATAGGTGCCTTCTGGTAGTTTGATAGCTCTTACGGTAATGACAAGTTTTTGGTCTTATACTGGTATCAGGACTCATTCGCTCGCATACAGGTCGTGTCCTGCTGCCTTTGCTGATCCCTTTGTAAGTATTGTTGCTGTTTTGTTTAATCTTTGAATTTTGATGTTCTGGACATCCTTGGCCTGGATCTTGGAGAATTGCATGGTTAAATTCTCTTCCAAGGCTTCTACTTCGGGGATTAGGTTCACCGCTAGCGAGCTTTCTAGGCATACCGTTGTACACATCTAGCTATCGAACGTAATCTTGTTGCTTTCCCAATCGATCTAGGGGTTGTGTCTTCTTAACCATGGCAGCCCTAACACTGCCTCATGGATGGGTAGATCTGCGATTTGGAAGGTTGCCACTTCCCTATGGCTGCCGATGTCAATAGGTACTTCCACTATATGGGTAATTGGTCCCATAGCGCTTGGCTTCCCGACCGCAAGGTAGATTTCACGTATTTCTTTCGCTTTCTTTGTTCGTATGCCGTGCTTGGGGCTGAATTCCTTGTCAATAAAGTTTTCCGTAACACCTGAGTCAATCATGCCGTTAATGATGACTGTCTTGTCATTGCCATGTAAACGCATTTTGACCATAGCATGGTCTTTTTCTTGTTCCAATGTTTCCGTGTTTGTAAGTGCCATGTATATGTTACCGATTCCGTTGGTTTTGATTTTGTTGTCCCGCAGCCGATCTCTTACTTGGGACTTTCTTCATTACCCGACTCTTCAGTTGTGTCTCTGATCTGCATTTCATGTACGTTGGTTCATGGTTTCCTGCGATTTTGTTGGTCTTACTGTTGAACTGCCTGGTATAGTCCTTCTTATCTCTTGCATTTCAGCAATTACAGAATCTGTGCCCAGGTCTGGCGCATCCCTGGCATAGGTTGTTGTCCTTAATTCTTGTAAATTCTGCTTATGAGAGGTTTAGGCGCGGGCGTCTTCTGGTAGCCTACAGGTTCATTGGGTCACCTCAGGTTTCCATATTGTTGCCCGACTTCCAGGTTCCATTATTATTCCTGGGCGTTTCCTGTTGTTGGTTAAAGGTACTGTTGTTTGCTAAGAGGTGCTTGATCATCTTGATCCGGTTTTGTTTTTCCATTACACATGCTGCAAGGGCATCGACATTGGCCAGCACCATGTGCTCCGCTACCCATGCATCTTTGAGCGTTCGGTTAATTCCTTTAAGGAATTGGCTTCTTAGTGTACCATCATCCTCATTCGCCTCTGTAGCTGTGAGGCGAAAGTCATTCCAGTATTCCTTGACTGGTTCTTTGCCTTGCCTCAGGCGGTCGAGCTTTGTCCTAGCTGCATTTTCCACATCCACATCCCCGAACTGGTCTTTGAGGGCTGTAGTAAAATCCTCATATGTAGTTCATGTCTCCGGCTTGCGTCATTCTGCAAATGGGGTTATCCAGCTTGCTGCTGCATCCCTCAGCAAGCTTTTGAGGTAGGTGATGCGTTCCGTATGTTGTATTTCTTCTATGGCTTAAAAGTATAATTGGCATTGCACTAAGAAGGTTCGTAGTTTGGTCCTTGTTCAATGGAAGGTAGGGGGTTTCTCGACCTTGATCCGGTTGTTGATTGTTTCTCCCTGGTTGTTTATGAGGGTGAGGATCTCTTGGAACTGTACAGTTGTAAATCCTGCTAGTGGAATTCCTGCTCCACCACCGGCAGTTGCTGGTCCCGGGTCTGACATCCTTTCTGGTCTTGGGGTTTCAGGTTCCAGAGATCCTGTTAGTAAGGCAGCCTCAGGTGTCACCGGACTTGCGGTTCTTTGTGACTGGCTTCAGGATAGATTTGTGCTAAGTGCTTCCTCGAGTGCTGGACTAAGTGTTGAGGTTTCGATTTCTCCCTCCGTGAGGTCGATGTCGTTATCCGTAAAGTTTTCCGTTTTTGTAGTTCACTGTTGCTTAGAAGACGCAACCAAATGTTACGATCCTATGCGGTAAGCAGACTTGCAACACGTAACTACCTCTGTTTGGGTTGGATGAATATGACCTGGCCGTTGTTATAGTCCGGTATTGGGTGTGGCGCTAATCTCAGCAACCAGGGTAGGAGTACTATTGCAACGAGAAGTACTAGGCAGGTCTGCACTATTGCTCTTAGGCCAATGCCTACCTTGTATTGGTAGCCGAACCCTATGGTTCCTATCGCACAACTCCAATAGAGGAGTGGAGAGGTAAATAGGTAAAGTAATTGTATAGGAAAGAACTTACATGGTTGCGTGAAGAGTCCTAGATACAGGCCGCCTAGAGGCCTTATATAGGCACTCTTCCTCCAACCCTAGCCCTGGTGACTCATACCTATGAGTCACCTAACCTCGATGACTGATATTGAGTCATAGTATGAAATCCATCAGCTGACCCGTAAGAGTCAACTGCACAACCCTCCAAATCCAATCATAACTCGTCAAACCAGTCATGTGCCCCAAAGTGGTCATATGCGCGAAACCCATGACTCATAATGTGTATCAAGTGTGAAACACATTACATCATATGACTCACAAGTCTGAGTTGTGCGCACCATCAACCAATCACAATATAACAATGATATGCACTTTTCTGCATCATGTGAAACCCCATAACTCCTAATGAGTCATAGTGCGAAATATAACAACCTCATGACTCATAACTATGAGTCATGCGAAATCCTGCCTTGCTTGCTCACCAAGCGTGACACTAGCCTAGTTTCATACATTTTGGTCTATAGGCTTGGAAGGATACCGTTGATGAAATTTAACCAAGGTTCCAATTGCAGTTGCTTCTAACATCTCAAACGGTTTACAAGAATTTACTTCTGCACTTTAATATTTCCTTTTCCCTAAATATTGAACATACCGATGTCATAACTTGGCTTTAGCATCTCACCAGTATCGATACTTAACTATGGTGTCCACTACATAGCTAACCTCTGTGTCAACAATATCATGTACTGGTACCTTCATTGCCAGCCTACATATGTGGTCTTCCCTGTACGGCTCTCATAGTACCCCATTGTGGACTGTATGGATTGTCACCAGGGCTGGGAGATAGAGCTCATAGGCCTATATTACTATTTTTTCACTTAACTACAAAGGGGCCAAACCTCTTGTAGTGCAGCTTTTCCATAGGTTGCCTAGTGCGAATGGTTCTTCTATCTAACAAAACATGGTCTGCTTTCTTCCCACTGCATTGGGTGACATCTTCCTGTCTGACATACTTAGAAGATAGTAGTCGCTTTTCATCATACAATTTCCATTGTTGATCCTGGACCCTCGTTAGTGTTTCTCGTATCGGCTGCCAAGTGCATTCCCAGTCCTTCACCAAGCACTCACCAATTGAGCATATTCCTTGATGATCAAACATGGCCCAAACCAGTTGGTCCCGCGGACAAACCCATAGTTTACCTCAAAGGGCGATACCTTAAAAGTCTAAGATACAGAAGTATTCTATATGTATTCCACTAGTGGTAACAGCGCAGCCCAATCTTCTTGCTGATATGAACAATATCTTTTTTAATATTACTCTAGCGTCTGTATTAGAGTCTCACTTTGCCAGTCAGTTTCAGTGTGGAAGGTGGTAGAGACATTGAGTTTGACTTGGAATAACTCCATGAGACTCATCCAAACCTTTGAGGTGATTTTGAAATTGAGGTGATAAATGATGGATTCTGGGAGCCCATGCAATTGCCATACTTACTTTAGGAAGATGATAGTCAGTTCCTTAATTGGCACCTATGTCACTATAGGATTAGAGTGAGACATCTTTGAAAATCTATTACCGATAACCCATACATTGGTATACCCCTCCGAAACTGGTAGGACCACAATGAAGTCTATTGATATTTCATTAGATGACCTCCCAGGAAACTCAACCTGTTGGAACAAGCCCAATTTCTTCGCCCTTATTGGCCTATTTTGTTGAAATGTTTCACATATACCAACTTATTCCTTTGCCTGCTTCTCCATATTAGGCCAATAGAAGTTTGCCTTTACTTGTGCAAGGGTCTTAAATGTTCCAAAGTGTCCAGCAACTCGTGAATCACGTTCGGCGTCCATGATTGTCCTTTTTAGAACCTCCTCCTCAGGGACATGCTATCAGTTCTTTTACGTGAGCAGACACATCTCTACATCCTGCTAGGAGTCAACATTGTCCCTTTACTGCCACCGCCTAGAGGACTGCAATGTATGCCCAGTCCTTTTGTGCGGGTACTTTTAGACCATGTGCGCCCTCAGCTAGGCGACACCCTCAGCGAGGCGCAGCATGGCTTGGCTTGCTACTGTAGTTGACATAAGGCAGCTTGTGCTGCCAAGTCTTGCCGCGCCTCGCTGAGGGTGCCGCGTCGCTGAGGGGTCTGGCGGTTTAGGGCTTGTACAATATCTAACTGCAAGTAACATCCCTAGTAGGTGGGTAGCTTTTGGGAACGTAAGAGGTCTTGTTCCTGTTGACCGTACCATTACCAAGGCTTAAACAATATTTGTAGTAGTTGATCATAACCCTTTTGGCAGGTAGTCCTGACGCCGCGATAACGCATCTGCCTTTTTGATCACCAAAGCTTTGCAGTCATCTACCTTGAAGGTAAACAGTTGAAGGAACTCAGCCTATTGGTGCTGTCTGCGGTTCAATACCTTGGTACTATTAAAGTACTTAAATTATTGCAATCTGTATATACCAATATTTGGTCTTCAACTGAGCATAAAATTGATCCCTTAGCTTCAAGGTAGCAACTATTACTGTCATCACTTTATCATCAACTTCATAGTTCATATGTGCAGGAATGATCTTCAAGCCATCATTTGTTACTTGATGTCACCTTTGGTTAACACAGAGCTGTGAGTGCACTGCTCCCAACGGGAAATCACTAGCATCGGTGTCCGACTTGGTTGTACTAGACCCATCATTTTATATCCGAATGGGACCAATAGTGGTCAACTCCTTCAGATGTTCAAATGACCGCTTACAAGTAGCCAACCAGTGCTATTTTATATCCTGCTTAGTCAGATTAGTTGACTGTTTCACTACCTTGCTAAACCCATTTATGAATAGACATTAGATGTTTGCAAAGCCCATGAAGCATTCAATATCAGTTAAGTTCGTGGAGTCTTCCATGCCTAGATCTGCACAACAGGTCTAGTACTCATAGATATACCGTGCTCTGATATCTTTTAGTCTACGAATTCAACTTCCCATTGGTGGAAGGTAGACATCTTTATGCTAAATCAAAGTCCGGCCTTTCGCACTCTATCCATCACTTGACAATCCAGTGAAACATTTTCTACAATTGTCTCAGAGTATATCAGAATATCATCCATTTAAGCAAAAACTCTGGCATATAGCATATCTCTGAATATACTATTAATCATAATCTAGAAGGTAGATATTGTGTGCCATAGTCCAAATAGCATCACCGTATACTGATGCAGGCCATACTGACTCTTAAAGGCAGGTTTCCTAACCTCTCCTAAAGCTATCTGGAAGAGATAATTGGCACTCTTAAGATCCAATTTGGTGAACATTGTGGCCGTTCCGACCCTATCCCTAAGATAATTCATAAATTGTAACGGAGTCGTACTTTTTAATAGTAATGTTATTAAGCCCACGAAGATCAATTTATAACCAAAGTATACCATCTGGCTTCGGAACAAAGGTGCCATGAGTGCCTACCTGTGAGCTAGGCTTCCCGATCTTCCCCTGTTCCCCTATTACACCAATGCAGCTACACAAGACACCTAACCCCCACCCGGAGATTGAGTATATTAGCCCTGATGATGGAATGGTCCCTTTGACAAGTTCTATCATTTGATCAAAATCTGTTGGACTAGGAAGCGGAGTTACTTTTTTCTTGACTGAAAATATCAACATAATCGTTGTATTCAGGTAGTATATTAACACTCATGTTCTTTCCATCCTCCCCACTATACATTTCCATTCCCTACAGATATACCTGACTACAATCTCCAGCTAGGAGATCTTCGCTAGTAATCAACTCCATATGTCGCTTAGTGACTACACAATTTGTTTGACAATACTCTGAGCTCTACTTTAGTATACTTTTATCCTAGTCAATATCCGGATTGTTGTTCTTTTACCAAGACATTTGGAGATAGCCATCAGGCTTGATGTCTGCCATATGTGCAACCTCAAACCTCATCTCATTAACATGGTCTCTGATCTTCATTCTCACAGTATTGGTGAAATGATTCCTAAACAATGGATTCAGGTTACCGCTGGCATCACAGATTGTGGTCGGAAACTTCCAATGTATAAACAGCAGCCCTGCCTTCTTGTCCCATGAACTACTCAAAACGGCACCCATAGCAACAATGTCTAGTAGAAGTAGTCCTTCCTAACTACTCCATAGCTTAAGAATGTTCCTGTCCAAATGTACCATTCTGCGTATTGACCTTGCGTGGGGCGGTGGGCCAAATAACCTGTGCTGCTTGGCCGATCTTTCTTAGGTTACAAATTTTAATCCCTTTAGGGTCATAATTTATCTTACTTTATAATAGGTATAGTTTGGGTGTTTCCTATCAAGCGAGCGATATTTTGGGTATTCAACCCTCCTCAGGTAAACTGGCAAAATAACTTTCAATTACTAATCAAGTCATGCCTGATCTAAGTAGATAAGCAATAAAACCTCTTTGAAAGCAGACCCTCACTATCGGGTTTCCCCAATCAAAGCAATGAACAAAGGAAATATGAAATAAACTCTCAAAACCCTAATTCCAAAGTGAAACCCTAACCCAACCCTGTCCTGCAGTATTTGAATCTGGACTGTATTTCTAGCCTGAAGGAGGGGACTCACCTAGTGGTAATTTCCTACATTTCTACCCTTTTCCTGAAGGCTTAAATGCGAGGAGTAGCAGTAAGCTCTCTGGTTTCTTTGGTTGTCTTGTGATCTCTTCCCTATTCACTCCCGTGTGTATCAACAGCCAATATTGGATGAGATCTGCAAAGCTCGCTAAACCTTTTCTCAACTGGTTGTGGCTCAATATATCTATGTTTGAGCACAATGGAAGAAACATGCCCAACTTCGGAAGCCGTTTAGTTTCGAGCTGGTTTCATAGACTGTACCACTAATTGAGGAGTGGTACACTCTCTCCAAAAGTGACCCACAGTCCCTGAACGAGAATATTGTTTCAAACGGCGGCGCTTGTCCTTAATATTTACAGTATTACTTCAGTATTTTGCCTCATATACTAACTTCTTAACCCGTCTAGCGTTAGCCGTTGCCTATTGAGTTTTGGGATTTCAATTCCCATGACCACACATCTTCTTCCTCTGTCCCTAAGCTCTAGCTGACCTTTGACTCCTGCGCACAAGGGGAACCTATGGTTTCTTTGTCAACTGTAATGTTTTATGATTCTACATTATCCAGTTTGTAACTCGTGTTGCGGAACAGGTTAAGTTATTCCATCTATGCTTCTGGGTGTAGAGTTTTAGCCCTGAAGCGTGACGCAAATCCGCCGCTATACAAAGGCAAGCTTTGTCCTGGACGCTTATTCCTTCATAATGCAACTCACTGTGGAATCAAATTTGTTCTTCCTCAAATTTATCCACCTGGCCAGGTTTAATGACCAGACTGTTCCATTCGTGAAGAGCATGATACCTATCAGAGTGACCACTAAGACTGGACTGAAGTCACTTTCATAAGCCTGTCCTAGGTCGTGACATGTACCTTCGGTTTTAGGTAACTCTGGCCCTAAAGGCGGCCTTGCCGCTAATGATGACATAGATGGTATTGTACCATTCTTTGCAGCCCCTCATGAAGCACAATGATTGGGCTGACTTTGTCATTATCCGACACCTTATAGTGTCGAGAGAAGTCAAACCTAATTTGTGATCTTGGATGAATCTCTGATTGTCAAGTGGGTCTCCATTGAACCCTTTAATCCACTACTTCTCTGGTTTCTGTTACCAAGTATATGATTTTTTGTTGGACTGCCAAAAGTAGTCCATCAAGCCTTGATATAACACACCATAACCTCCCTCCTTAACCTCATCCCAGCGTGACTTCCTCAGGGCTGAAATTGCTACAGATGAGTGAGTGAGAAAAGCTAATAGTCGCTAATGCTCCTTAAAGTCGAATCACCCTGTAATCCTCCTTCGCCGACATTTCACCTACCTGGTAGTTGGCTACCACTGTCTCCGCAGGTAATTCTACTACAGAGTCCCAAAGGCTCATCAAATCTGGTAAAGCGATTCGTCGAACTATGTACACTGGCTTGCGGTGGGGAGGGCCTTGAATTAGAGAAGGTGCGTTATAGGGATCTCTTGCATCAAAAACTTTATCCATGCACCTCTGAACTAATTATTGGAACCTGGTACAAGCTCCAACAAAGGTATAGTCTTCTCAACTACAGAAACGCCAATGGGCCATTATCAACTTCGCACTTGAGGGAGAATGTTTTCGCACTTCACCAGGCCCCTTTGGCCATAGGGTCTGATGGTGGAAAACATGCCCAGCATGTCCTCCCTTGATCCTAAGAATAAGGGAACAATACACAGTAGCCGACAGCACCGCTGCCCATAGAAACTCTGTCCTCCCTGCGCTGCCAATTGGCTATGCAGGAGCTGGTAGTGAACTCAGATAGACAAGAGATAACAGATTTTATAGTATGGCTGGCAAGGGGTTGGCAACTCCCATCGCATACGGTCGTTGGGCTTCTAAACAAGCGTTGCTGTTGTTGGCACTGCTGGAAGGGTAGAATGCACTGTGGAAATTTTAGGTTTTAGGGCTCTTTTCTCACTCGTTACACCAGCAAGTTGTGATACTCTCCGTACACTGCCAGACGGGCTAGGACCTCAGATTGCGATACATGGCTTGACTTCTAGAGCAAATGGGGAAATCTGTGTTGAACCAGGAGTTACTCAAAGACCTAAAGTCTCCCCTGCAGCTGGCTTAAGATGTTGGTACCAGTCTACTTCGGCTATTACATTTGCAAAATCTATTGCAAGAAGAAGGGGTCTGCTATAGATCAGCGGAAGGTGCAGAGCTTTCTATATGATAATATGATGATAGGATTCAATAGTGACACCTATCTTCCCAGCCCACATGGGTGGCTCTAAGCGGCCCTTCAGAGCTTGAGCTGTCTTAGCATGCTGGTGGTAGGCAAGCTGTACAATCGTTATCCAGTCAGTAGCCACATTGACCATATTTTCTTAAAAATAGATTTGCTTGTATTCAACAAAGCATTCGAGTTGGGACTTTGCCTCCTGGAACCTACGGCCTACTTCATGAAGAATGTATGGTGCATGCCACTTATGTACAGCACCAAGGTGGAGGCAACGGGGGACGCCTTGGCGTCCCCCGTTGC
>QFET01001278.1:10486-44072 GCA_003316355.1 Tuber calosporum | reverse complement strand
GGACCCTTAGAAAGGGGAGTATCACTAGGGGATTTCATCCTTAAAACAGTTCATGAAGGCCTAGGACATTTCACAGCTCACAAGTCCTACAAGTACGCCGCCTGTTTCTTCTGGTGGCCTCAATTACGCCAGGACTTCATAGCCTACTGTAGCTCTTGTAAATAATATCAGATCAACAAAGAACTCACCACACTTCCAGCAGGTAGATATCTAGTGCTACCAGCACCTGGCAAAGCCTTCCAATCCCTTGCCATCGATTTTGCTGGCCCCTTCAACAAATCAAACAACTATACAATTATCATCATTGTTATCGATCACCATTTCCTCCCACACTCATATTATACATCTTCAAGACTGTCCTACCTCTGAAAAGGTTTTCGGCAAGCTCCTGAAGATGATATTTAATTATCATGTATATCCCCTGAGCATAGTATAGGACCAATACTCCCACTTTACCTCTAACTTCTTGTCTGAGATGATGAAGTCAAAGGGAATCCAGGTCTGAATGACTATTCAATACCACCAGTGAACCAATAGCCAGGTAGAGCGCTGGATTAGTACCCTTAAGCAGATGATGAGGAACTTCATCAATAAATGACAGACCAACTACTCTAATGCCCTCACAATTATTCCGGCAGTCATGAATGGCACCCCCATGTATGTGCAGGAATATCTCCATACTAAGCACTCTATGTACATTCATTGAAGCTCTTCAAATCTGTTCTCAGATCCGCCAGCAAAGTACCAGCAGTGGACAAGATCCTGAACATCCATGAAGCCACCAGTATGGAAGTTGATATGGCCAAAAAGCATACCACATTGGGGCAGTCTGTACAAGCAGACAAAAAGAGCAATCCCTATCGTAGACTATTCAACATTGGCTATGGAGTTCTTGTAAGAGGACGCTCTTACACCTCCACCCCAGGACCATTCAAGAGGGTAGAGCCTCACTGGTTTGCACCCTTTAAGGTCCTAGAGCATGATTCTAGTAGTGATAAATACACACTAGAATTGCCAAAGAGAATAGTGCGCCAGAAGCCAACCTTTCACATCTGATGTCTCAAGCAATACCATGAAAAAGATCCCTCTAGATATGAATCCAGGAGGATGGATACGCAGACCCCTATACGGATCAAGAATGCAGAAGAATGGGAAGCAGACGAGATACTAGATTATCGCCTACCGAACAACAGAGTTGCGGTCCTGAGACACTGGACAGGGTATGAAAGGACAGATGACTCTTGGGAACCTATTTGGAACATGGAGAACTCAATGGAAATCATAGTGGAATATTGGAAAGAAAACTACAGTGCTGAACTGATGCCTGAGATCACCTCCCACTATGTCAGGACCTCTAGGGAGCTTATAGTGGTCTCTACAATCCCTTGCCCTAGAACAATAGTGCCCAATGATTTTTGGGAGTCCTATAACGATAAGGCATACAATTCTGCAGGATCAGATGATAGCTACTTCAACAAGGATGATGATTCCATGCTCTAGCCTTGGGAGAGTGGAGATGAGGCATATGGCCTTAGGAGAAGAGAGGTTTTATTCAGATTTGGTGAATGTAACATGTATACATGTTCTGGTACCTCTGTTATCACTCTTGTTAGCTTTTCCTTTGTCATATTACATGCATTTGATTTGATTTCTTTGGTAATTGATTTCCCTACTGGAATCTCTATATTCCTGCACCCTGATTACTGTATGCTTTGAAGTATTAGCAGGATTGTGCTCCAGGAGTTCCTAGGGAAGGAACAGGAATTGGAAAATATGTTACCACATTCTATGTAGTCATTTGTGTATGTGAGTCTTGTAACACATACATATATGACAAGTCATATGTATGGCTGGATTTCTAGTGATACAAAGATGGGTATATATATTTTAGTTTTTCTTCTCTTGTATCCTTACAACTCAGTTGCACAATTGTAGAATCTCAGGTTTTTAGTCTACAAGATACTGCGTTCAAATCTCAGCACCGCATTATTAATTATAAGAGACAGCCTTTGATACTGCAATATTTTCAGGTTATGAGCCTGGGTTAGCAAGACCTCCACTACCCAACTATATACCAGTTGACAAAACTGTTTATACACTAAAAGGCTACTACTATTCCCTTTCTCACTCACATCATCTTTCTTATCACTCTATGAGTGACACAGATGTCTACTATAGACTACATAACAAATATCTCTGCAGTAACTGCAACACAACTCGACCACTTCCCCGACATTGTACCAACCCTTGTTGCGAAAACGATGAATGGTATAAAAAAAGATATTCGGCTTATCGAAAGAAGCTTCTTGCAAGAGCTACGATCATCTAAATACCAACCACAGGAAGTGAGTAGGATGCGGAAACAAATGCCACATACCTACTACAACGCACTACAATACACAATATCTGAAATCGAAACCAAAGACCTACATCTACCACACTATTTTACCAGTTACAAATACCAAGGTTATTTCAACCCTACATCAATAATTGACTGTCCTGGTGGTGGGAGTTTAAGACAATTCCCCATAGGTCATTACAGATTAACGAACAACTTCCATTCTGTTGTGACGAATTTCGATATCAACTTGAGTACTTCACAATAAAGAGGTTGAACAGTTGTACAAATATCAGCAGACAAAACCCGCTTCCTCCTAACACTTATCTGAGTAACAATACACCTATCCCACGTTAACTATCAAAATCTCCACTGAAGACGCATTACCAACAGACTCAACAATCAGACCCTTCTCCCTTACCCTGAAAGACTATCCAAATTTGGAATGACAATATGGCTACTAGTGATGGGCACAAAAGTGGAAAACTGCATTCAAGGTATAAGATGTATGGGATATGGTCGACGGTTCAACATAACATCCTGAGTCAGAAGACGAAGGAACCTCCTCTTCAGATGAAAGCAAGGACTAGAACAAGCAAAATGAAATAGCGAAGTTCTTCCTATACCAGGCTGCTGGTTCCTACGCAACAGATATTTCCTGCTACAACATGGCATCAGAGGCATGGCAGTGACTTAGGGACCGTTTTGACCAAGAAACACCATCTACCAACCTACTCCTTCTTGCAAAAATCTTTACCAAACTCACAGCCGGTAAAACTATCTCCCAACCCATCTCCAACTTCCAAAATGCCCGGAACCGTCTGGCCCGGCGATGCTCAAATGCGGCAGGTAAAAAGACTGATGACCTCTTAACCAAATTGAAAGCAGTAGTTCAATCTGAAGCCACTAAAGTAGTTTTTTTCCTGCTTTCGATCAAGGAGCAAGATGGAGATCTATGTGATATCCTGGGTGCACAAGAAGATGACGGTCAGTTAGATATTAGGCAATTCTTCGTCAGCAAAGCTACTGAGAAAACCGAACAAAGGGAAGATGAAAAAGTGCTGTTCGTACCTAGAAAACAAAAGTGAACGATGTTCTGGTCCTGGCGCATAGCACAAAACCAGAAGGGCCACAACTATAATCTCTAAGACTGCTATGGTCTCAAAAGAGATAAGGAGAGAAAATTTCAAAACAAGGTACCAAAATCAGTAAATGTTACCGACACTACCATTACTGTGTTGATGACCAAGTCTCAACAATTTGCTAATGAAAGTGATAGGAGGATGACAATTAATTGGCTTTGTGATTCAGGAGCCACTGACCACATATCACCAAACGAAGATAACTTCTTAAACCTATCACCCACCAAAGAAAACATAGTAACGGCAGATGCCAGGACTCATCAAGCAAACTGAAAAGGAGACTTTCAGATCGCTATGCGACTGCTGGACGGATCCAGACATATGGTTCAACTCTGAAGAGTACTGTATGTACCGTTATTTCGAAATTCCTTAGTGTCTGAATCAAGGCTTGATGATCTTGGAGTAATTGTGGAAATTGAGAAAGGAGAAAGAAGATATGTGAAGAATAGAAGTATATTCATGGTTGCGGAGAAAAAAGTGGGGCTGTAGTATATAAGGATACATAAAGAGAATGCTCTTATGACACCGTATGAGGAAAGACACCAGGCACTTGGGCACCCTAGCACTATTCGAGATTGCTATAACGACACAATATCAATTACCCAACCTCAAAGCTCTAGCTCTAAAACTTGCAAGACACAAAAATCAATACATAGTGTGCCACATGGAAAATATATCGAAACAAAGAAACCTTCAAGAAAATCCATTCAGATTTTAGCAGTCGCATATCGGTCCTAACCTTGGGAAAAAACCAATATTACATGACTCTCGTGGACCACTATACCAGATACTGTTGGCTATACTTGCTAAAGTCCAAAGATGGACCTGAGAATGCATTACAAGACTTCTGGAACGTTATATATACGCATTTTGAAGTATGAATCAAACGTCTCCACAGTGATAATGGAACAGAGTATGTAAACCAGAAGGTATCTCAGTTCCTAAAGGAAAATGGTACAATCCATACCACATCACCAGCCTACAACCCTGAATCAAATGGTATTGCCAAAAGAATAAATCGTACTCTTACAACCATGGTACGATGTATGTTGTCAGCCGATCGAAGGTTTCTAATGGTGGAAGCATATTCTACTGCTGCCTACCTATACAACAGATGATGGCATTCCACAATAAAGACAACAGCTTTCGAGCACCTATATGGCAAGAAACCAAACCTTAAACACCTACGTCCTTGGTTGACATCTACGACTGTATACATCCCTTCCGAAAAAAGAACCAAAATAGATCCTAAATCTGAAGAAGGTCACCTAGTAGGCTACACTTCATGTCCTACAGTATTTCGGATTTACATACCTAAACGTCATACAGTGACTGAAGCAAGAGACATCAGGTTTGAAATAAAGAAAGGAGTTTCATTCGAATATCATCAAGAAAATACTACTACAATTCCGGAAAAAGAGGCCATAGGAGAAAAGGAAGAACAAGAGGAAAGTAATCGTCTAGTTAGAATTCGAACACCGTGCAGAAGAAACAGAGGTACCAGGAGCCTACCCTGATGAATCTCTAAGGTGACTATCAACTCCAACCCGAATCTAAACCACCAAAGGGCTGCAATATTAAAAGGACCTAGCCCATGCTGAGCTGTAGGATTTGCATGCCAAATTGAGAAAATGTGATAATACACACAAAACCAATATGCAAGGCAATAGAGGAACAGGAATACACGAACAAGTGAGTCTGCAACATAAGCTGCAACACGAAGCTACTTTCTAGAAAATTCAACAACCACAAACTGCTATGGGCAAGGGCTCTAGGTTGGACTCTCCTACTACAAGCCTGACCCTTGAGCTACGCAGAAGCAATGAAGTTCGAAGAACAGGCTGAATGTCAAATAGCAATGCAGGAGGAAATGAATGTTCTACAAAGCAGAAAGGTTGCGGACGAAGTCGACAGACCAACTACCAAACTAGTTCTCAAAAGTCAATGGGTATATAAAACAAAGCTCAAAATAGATGGAACCAGTGAAAAACAAAAATGGAGATATTGTCCTAAAGGATTCAGCCAAATACCAAGGGAGGACTTCAAAGATATATATGCCCCAGTAACATGCTTAGAGTCATTACGGGTATTGTAAAGTCTAGCAATCAACAGAAAATATGTCCTACAATAACTAGACATCAAGAGTGCATTCCTGTATGGCAACATAGACTATGAAGTATATCTAGAAATTCCTGAAGGATACGGCATACCAGGAAAAGTACGGAAGTTACGAAAGCAATCTATATCCTTAAACAAACTCCACGCATATGGTACCAACAGCTTATCCAAGCCCTACAAATGATGAACCTAAAGGTTCCTGACTTCGATCCATAAATCTCTATTGCAACAGATTTATACTATTGTATATAGGTTGATGACATTCTCATCACCAGCAAGCCCTCCAAAGTTGACCAGTGTGTTGATAAACTACAATCATGGTTCCAGTGTACTGATTCTGGTGAAGCATATATGCTACTTGGTATCCAAATCAGAAAATCAAAAACCGCTATCAGGCTATACCAGTAAAGATATATAACAGAAATTCTTGAACGATTTGGTATGACCGATGCAAACGAAACCAAAACCCTAATCGAAGTACACTCACAACTAGTTAAGGCTATTCTTGACAATGAACTCTGTAACCAGAAAACATACTAATCCATAATAGGATCCTTGATATATGCTGCTATCACTACCCGAGTGGACATCCCATCTGCGTCTGAATACCTCATTCAGGTTGAATCCAACCCGACAAACACCCACCTAACAGCTACCAAACGAGTACTTGGCAATCTTGCAGGTACAAAGAACAAAGGACTAAGCTTCGGACAGGATATAGAGGCTCCACCTCTAGAGGTCTACAGCGACAGTTCCTATGCATCGAACCTAAACGATAGTAAATCCTTCACTGGATTGATTATACAGACTCATGGGCATACAGTTCTATGGAGCTCCTAGAGACAACACATAGGGGCCTAATTAACAACAAACGCTGAATATGTCGTACTTTTATTTACAGCAAACTAGAGCAGTTGGATTAGACAAGGCTTAGAGCAAATAGGCATTGAAACAGAGCTTATGGTTTATTGTGATAATCTGGCTGCAACAAGTCTCACCAAATATTAAGGGTAGTTGATTCATAAGAGCAAGCGAATTGGACTAAGCTTAAATCTTTCTTCGTAAATGGAGATTATGAGGGAAGGCTCGTAGGTAAAGATTTTTTCGTGAAAACTTATGATATTGATAAGATCTCTTCTCTGATACTTGATGATGGCTAAAGCTCGTGAGGCACTACGATATTTATATCCCGCGTCTGAGTGTTCGTGGACTACAACTGCTTTTACATATGAAGAGGTTATTTCTCCCCAACCTTCGTCTCTTGATCCATGGGCGAACCCTCTTTGACCCTAGAACTTTCTCTTCACCCGCACAGCTGATGGTCTGATCAGAGCTCCTGACCTCTCTGAGCATGTGGACCCACTTAGTCTGAGTTGTCATCCTTCTTTCAGCTGTTAAGATATGGCCGCCCAGATTGGAACGTACCAATAACTTCTTAGAACTTAAAGGGGCCAGCTTGATTGTTGGCCGAGTCTACTTCGTGCCGTCTTATCAGCTCTGCAGCATGCTCTGAGGATTACTAGTGTTCACAATCAGGCCAATACCTTCTCGTCTTCACTACCTCTTCTTATCAACTTGTTTTGATACGTCCATTGACCTTATAGGCATCATAGAGGCGTCAGCGTACTCTCAGTTTGTGTCAGAGTGGCCTACTTCAATTGTGCATTCATACTCATCTAGGACTACCCTGGCTCTCTTAACTTCAATGGCGTGTAACTTTGCGAGTTGTTAACGGAATCGGTTAGTTCCACTTCCCTGACGTAGTCAGAGAGCCCGTCTCATATACCCTGTGGAGAGCATCCGATCGGAGGGACAGTGACGACGAATACGGGGTTACAAGATATGTTTTTATTACTCGTTTTTCTTAGTAAATGAGGAACTGCACAAGGTGCCAGTATCGACACCCAAGGCAAACGCCGTGGCTGCAAGGGGGTAATTGCCAGTAGAGGTTCAGATTCATGTAGTTTCTCCTGAAACGTCTTGTAATACTCTTGGAAGTCGTTTGTGCATAATATGAGCTCCCTCCTCTGCGCGGTTTGTCCCGAATCGCTTTTCCAAAGTTACCCTCTCTTTAGGCAACTAACAAAAAGAAAAATAAAAAATAAAAATAAATAAATAAATAAAAATATAACGTAAAATTAAACAATTCTAAAATTTAACTAGTCCCTAGTTGAACTTGACTTGGTAGGGTAAAAAACCTCAAGTGTTTGCTGGCCACGTTGGGAAAATCTTTTCTAAGTCATTCAACATCTGCCCGCTTTGGCATATCCAGATTCTCTCTATGAAATGTGTCCACCAATTCCTGTGCCTGTTCTAAGTGTCCTGTTGGTTCCCAAGTATTTTCTACCACGGAACAACCTGTTTACATCTCAAAATAACGTAACTCACGCAATTGTTGGTTACGACCTCCCACTTACCAGGTATCAGAGATTATTTCACACTTCACGATTCTTTCGATTTCCTATTCAAAATCTGGATCGATTTCCTCTGGCTCGCGGGGAGGTTGTTCCCTTGCTCGTCGGTTTGATGCCCGATAAGGTTCCAACAATGATACAAGAAATATCGGATGGATCTTCCATCCTGGTTATATTTCCAGTTTGTTTGCACGCTCTCCCCTTTTTTCCAATACCTTAAACAGTCCATTCAGCTTTGGGCTAAGCTTCTTAGAGGATCGCTTAGTGCATATTTTTTTTGCATTTAACATGACCAAGTCCATGACCTTGATGGTTGGTTGCTGCTTTGCCTTGAAGTTGTAATATTTGCTCATCTTTTCCCGTGTTTGTTCCAAGGCTTCTCTGACCTGTTGGTGTATTGTTTGTATCCAGTGTACATAGAGCTGGGCACCTGGATTCTGCGCTTCGCATTCCTTCATCCATTCTGTTTGTGGTTAGAATCCATAGTTGGAGTAGAATGGTGACATGCTATTAGCATTCGTTACTAAATTGTTGTAGGCATGCACGGCTAGTGGTAACAACTGGTACCAGTCCGCTTGATCATAATTGACAAAGTTTCTGCGGTATCCTGCCAGCACTTCGTTGGTCCTTTCCGTTTGTCCATTAGTTTGCGGGTGGTACACAGTTGACATCTTTCAATTTATCTTTAAGATTTTGCATATGGATTCCCTGAATTCTCACGAGAACTTTGCATCCATGTCGGACATAATTTATGCTGGAAGTCCATGAAGCTTCCAGACTTCCATCTTGAATACGTTTGCAACCTCTTTTGCAGTTGCATTACTTTCCAGACCTATAAAGTGAGCCTTCTTTGTAAACCGATCCACGATAACTATAATTTGTGTTTTTCCTTATAATTCTGGTAGTTGTATGATGAAGTTGGTCGATATGGATGACCAGGCTGCAAACGGAACCTCTAGATGCTGCAGCAGATCAAACAGCGCATGTTATGGGGATTTATTATGTTGACATTTATCGCATGACCGTACGTAGTCATTTATCCACACTGTCAGCCCTCTCCAGTCAAAGTTTCTGGTAACAATTTCTGGACTCTTCTCCAGTCCAAATTGTCCTGCTAACTTGGAGTCGTGGCAACCCTTGGCTATAGTTATTTACAGCTGTTCGTTTTCTGGAATGTATAAGCCTTTCTTATAGTATATCAGTCCTTCAGTTCCTGCCCAGTGACTTGGTAGTGGTTTGCCCTCATTGGTTAACATTTACAATTCCTGCCTGCGTTCCTGCCAGTATTGATCTTTCTGGCCTGCTTCTTTAATGGTTTTTAATAATGTCTGGTCATATTTCCTAATATCGACCTTAGAAATTATTGAATTAGACATTAGGAGTATCCCTTTGTCTTGTCTTGCTTAATGGTCTATTTCATCAAGAAACCCATTTTTCGCCTGGTCCGCATGTAAGTATGCGACCACTATCTGGATCATTGTTGCAGCTGATCGTCAGGGTAATACATCTATGCTTCCAAATCCGCCTTTACCCCTTGCAGTTTCTGCAAGGTCATCAACTTCTATCGCCTCATTCAAGTGAATGTTCTCAATGATCCTTTGTGCCATTCGGTCCCCTTTGCGAACCTGGCAATCTCGGTTACCATGGTTCATTATGAAAACTTTGACTTCTCCGGTGTAATTAGCGTCGATTACTCCTCCACCAATGCTGATCCCAAATTTGGCGGCCATTCCACAGTGTGGTGCCAACCGTGAGTATGTTCCTTTTGGCAATCCGACGGAAATTCCAGTATCCAGCAACCTTTGTCCATTGGCTGGAATTGTAAAATCCTCTAGTGCGTGCAGGTCATGTCTGGCTACTAGTCAGGACCCTTTCGTAGCCATTCGTGCATTTGAAGTTAGCAATTTTATTCGCAAGGAACCAGTAGACTCTGTGTCAATTACTTTTTTCCTGCCTCTCTAGCTGATTTAACTGCACCAGTGTGATTTGGATGGGAGAAGGCTTGTGTATTGACGGTTTGCTATGCGCAGCTCCCTCTTCGAAACGGTACTCCGGCCGTCGGCTTATTGCATCTGGCTTGCCTCCTCCTTTTCCCGCTCGATAGACAATTTTAAAATTTTAATTCACCAGTTATTGAGCCAATCGTATCTGAAGCAGATTCAATACCTTCGTAGTTAGAAAATTCTATAGATTCCGATGATCAGTGTAAACATTTCCTAGTTTTTCCATTCCAACCAAGTATTGTTTCCATTCTTTGAATGCTTCGAGAATCGCCAATAGTTCCTTATCATGGATCTCATAATTTCACTCTGCTGGGGTCAGCTTCCATGTGTGGAAAGCCACCAGATGTAGCTTTTTGTCCTTAAACTATGAGAGGACACATACTATGGTAAAATCACTCGCATCGGTTTCCACAATTAATTCTCTCTCAGCGTAAAAGTTACAGAGTATACGGGCGCAGATGAATCTTTTCTTAAGTTCTTCAAATGCCCCATCCTGTTCCGGTCCCCTGCTGAATTTTCTGGGATCGCCCTTCTACGTTTCAGTAATTGGTTTGCATATTTTGGAGAAATCCTTAATAAATTGTGAGTAAAAATTGGCAAAGCCAATGAATATTTGCACCACCTTGACCGACCTTGGTGCCTTCCAATCCTTTATGCCCTGGACCTTTCCTTCACTCATGGTAAGTCCATATATTGCCACTATATAACCTAAAAACTCCACTGTTTTTACATGAAAAACCGACTTAGTACTTGATACAGCTAGATCACCTTCTTCCAAGCGAGACAGGACCTTTCTAACCAAGTCAAGGTGTTCTTTCTCTGTCTTGGAGTAAATCAGAATATCGTCCAGTTATACCACTACTCCATCATCTGAAAATTCACGCAGAATTTTGTTCATCATGGCCTGGAATGTGGCCGGCGTGTTCACCAGTGCGAATGGCATTACTTTGTATTCAAAGTGGCCATATCGGGTCCAAAATGCTGTTTTCCACTCATCTCCTTCCTTTATCCTTAGGAGGTGATAGCAGTCTTTTAAGTCGAGCTTGGTGAATATTTAGGCCCCAGCCACCCGGTCGCGGAGCTGGCTCATTAGGGGTTGCGGATATTTGTTGTCCACCGTTAGCTTATTCCACTATCGGTAGTCCACACATAGCCTCATTGAACTGTCAGGTTTAGGGACAAATAAATTTGGAGCCCCAGCAGTGGATTTGCTCTCCACGATTTTCCCTTCCTCCTACATGTTCTGTAGGTATTTGCGAAGCAAAGCTAGCTGGTGGGCTGACATAGGATATATCGGGCCCCATGGCGGTACTGGGCCAGGTATCAAGTCAATAGCGTGGTCAAACGTTCTTCTTCCCTCTAGTTTCTCTGCGGTTTCTAGTGCAAGACCCCTACTGAATTCATGGTATTCCTGTGATATTTGCAGGATCTGCTTCAACTCTGGAGTGGGTACTATTTCAATTCTTCCAATATCTCGTGCTTCTGGGTTGTAGGCCATGGTCTCGTCTCATTCAAATGTTAGGTCTATGCGTTTATCATTAACATGACTTTGGCATTGCTCGTCTTTAAATGTCCATTTTTGCGCATCCTCGATGTGCCTTATGGGATGTTCTGTGTGCCACCATCCGATTGGGATGATAAGGTCATATTTGGCAGCATTGGCAATATCGCAAGAAATGTCTTATCGGTGTGTGTTGTTCCCGATCTCGAAGAGAATACAATGTTTGTAGTATTTTCCCCCATTTGCTGCTGTAATTCCTTCAAATATGTAAATGTCCTGGCTATTTGTGCGTGTGTGGTATGGTAGGGGATGCTTCTTAACCAGCTCTTGGTTAATTAGGAATATATTAGATCCTGTGTCTAATAGACCACAAATCGGGATTCGTTCTCCATTTGCTTCAATGGTTGCCCTGCCTTCAGGGCAAGAATAATACGGCGTGGTAGGTGCTTCTGTTTTGTTTCTTTTATTTGGGCCGTTAGGGGCCTGTGCAGGTCTAGTGTAAGACATTTCCGTTGTTGTGGTAACTTAGGGTTTTTGTTACCACGCCCGCACGGTATCAGCTATTTGAGCCTCCCCAGAGGAACTAAAATTTATGTCTTTGGTGTACTGGGCAGCCCACTACTAGCGGTCTTTACCCCTTGCTAATAGGGTTCCCATACACCTGCCATTTGCCCTGCCTAACTGGAGCCGAACTGCTATCATTAGGTGGTATTTAGTGGATTCTGCGCGTATCACCTCGATTACCTCATCAGTCTATCGTGCCTATCCTATCCACAAAGCCTGAGACTAGGTTCGTGACGGATATACCTAGTCCTTTTCGCGTGTGGACTAGGTAGCCGTAGTTCCACATTCTCCTCTAACTTCATTTTTCTTGATGTCCAGAATCCTGTTCCGTTTCTTCAACTATTCCGTTGTCCAGCCGACCTGTTATATATTTCATTCCTCGAAGGCTTCTCATGATACAGGCTAGCCTGGTTTCCCCTTATTATTCTTAAGTAATCCTTAGTCAGCGCACTGTCTGTCGACTCTTACTTGGATATCTTGTAAGGATTTAGGGCTTTATAATGACGCGGGTTTAGTTGACCGTCTTCCATAATAAGGTACGATATACATCAAATGTGGAGGTAAGCTTTCTTCTTTTTGAGTTTTAGGTTCCCGGAGTTAGTCCAGGACTACCACGAGCCGCTGTCCAGGTTGATCCCTTCTTGCTCGCCAGTCATTCTTAGGTCTGCAATACTCCTGTAGGTTTTGATTGCTTTTCGTGATTCGCGCTTGGATATGAGATTCCCATGGAGAAACGTGGAATACCTGCTATTAGGACCTTGCAGAGGTCTAGCTCCCTTGTTGATTTCGGTTTCAGTAAGGGGTCCATAACCGCGTACCCATTCGCCGTCGCTACCGCTGTCTGAAAACCTTGTATAAGGTTTCATCCATGTCCTTCAGTTCCCAAATTCTGGGCTTATTGACTTGGTACACCCTGGTTGTTGGTGCAGTTTGCCCCTTTGTTATCAGTGGTCGTCGATATGCGGGTTCAAATTTTCCCTATTTTTGTCCTATGACCGATACTTGGACCCGTTTCCTGCAGAACTTCCAACTATGGTTAGCTAACATGCAACGGGTGCATAGATTGGCTTTCTTTCGTTCTTCAATTTTGTCCTTAGGGATTCCTTTATGAGCTACAACCCAATTTGTGTGCTCAACCTTTCCTTCCGTGTGGGCTTTTTCCCTTTTTCCCCTTGTTTTTTCAATTTGTAAGTAGCCTTTTCAGCTGCCGTATTGGTCTTTGGTTTTTTATGTCCAGCCGTGGTCTTGATAGGTTTTGATTCCTCCTCCGGTTTTCTTTTTTGGGAGTCAATTTTCCCCTAGTCGTTTTTGCCTAATAGTCCTTGTTGTTCCTTGAACGATTCTTCCACTTTGGTAACCCTGCGGACTGCCTTTATCCATTCGCTATCCAAGTCCTGATTTTCATGTGATAGCGTAAGCATGGCTTTAATTGGAAGTTGCTGCTGAATTATAGTTCTCCAAGCGATACCAGATACTTCTGCCTCGATGTTGTGGGTTTCCATGGTGAGCAGATACTTCTCCATATCCCCTGTATACTGGACTTTCTCCATCTCGGCTATGGCTTTTTGTGCCTTATGCAGTACTGAGAATCGTTCTGTAACGTCGGCTCGGAAAGTGATCCAGAAATCATAACCCTCATGTTTTGGAAATTCCAGGTCCCCCATCATTTTCTTGAGATATGTTATCGTGAAAGGTGCCACCTCGGTTCCTTCCTTTATTCCTAACGCATACTTGATGCGTTCTTCTTCGTTTTTCCACTGCCATGGGTTTGTCCCAAAGTAGTCTGCGCAATTTAATAACTATACTCACACATCCTGAGTAAGCTTATTCTCAAAGTTGAATGGTGGTTCCGCTTGCCAGCGGTTGGTCTTTGACAGTGCTTGCCCTAGTCATTAGACCCATGCGGCTGCTTCCGATTCGAACTTACGACCTGGCTCCTGTTTTCGTGATGGATCACCATCTTGTCTCAAGGGGCCACCTCTGTCCTCAGACCCCGGGTTATCATCTCAGGGGTTGGGTACATTCGCCGGAGGGGACGGTGGTGGTTCCTCTCCACGATTTCCGTCTCCATGTCCACGAGCAACGGCTTTTCCCTTTTCTCTACCGGGAATAAAACTGAACTCTTCTCCGCCATCGGCCATGGTTCGTTTTTCCAAGCCCGGATTTTCCACTGGCTGTGGTGCGACTGTTTCCCACACACTTGGTGGGTTCCTCGCAACTTGTAATTGCACCAAAGTTTCATTCATCCTAGTAAACATTCGATTTAGTTGCTCCGATGCGGCGTTCTGCCTGACCACATAGGCCTCCCTTTCTGCTCGCTCTAGTTCGAGGCGCTGGTAAAGTCCTCAAAACTACTCTCTGGTTCCCTTATGTTCGTTTTGTGCGACCACTTGTCTTTGGAGGAGTTCTGCTTTTTGTCTAGTCAAAGCCTGTTCTAGCTGCCGGTCTCGATCCAGCGACTCTTATCCTGTTGTCCCAATGTTAGCATGAAGTAGAGTACTTACTGCTTCATAGTATGCAGCCCGTTCTTCCTGCGTCTGCAACTTTGCCTCCAACCATTTGGTGGTTGCATCTTGAAGTCCAGCGGTTTCAGTTGCTAACATTTCAAGTCCCGAATTGACTTGTTTCAACTCTTCACCAATGATTTGTTCCCCAGGGGTTATCCGTCGAGCATGGTGCTGGAGTTGGTTTGCCTGATCCTGAACTTGACCAGATAGTTCACGGTAGGCCAGATGTTACACAACAACTGATTCCAAGAGGGTATGGTTGAAGTAGCTCATTACCTGGCATGTATTCCGCTAATCTCTCCATAGCTGGATTTATGGCGTCAGGGGGACTAGGAGTGCTTAATCGACCTCCTGGAGCTGACTTGCTGACTCCACTAGGCTATGAAAGGTGGTGGAGTGCCAAAGGTGACCAGGTGCGTACAGGTACATGGTCGCTTCCAACCAGAGAGGCTTCTTATATGTCATACATGGCTTGGTCCGTGTCGACAGTCAATTGTCGTGCCATCTCGTTTTATTGGAACTCAGGATGTTTTCCTAGTCTCCAAAGAGATGGGGTGAAGGAGGGGGAGGTAAAGCTGTAAGAACTGGAGGTTCCTATCTTCTACCGTATCGTAGTCTAGATATGGTTTTCAAAGGAAGGTGGGACCGTAAAAGCTTTCGAAGATTTCTTGAAAAACTGACTCAGTCGGGACGAGTAAGGGATCAGTGAACCAGTAGAGTTTCTGAAGTGTGTAGAATAGAATCTCCGGGAGGGAGTTTTCAAGTATTTCTTTGAAAGAGAAGGTGTATTTTGAGGGACGTGGTTCGAGCAGCAGCTTGTTGAGGATGGAGAAATCACCTGTGAGCTTGTGTGATTCATGAAGTATGACTTGGAGGTGTCCAGTAGTCATGTAAAGAGCCTTAGTAACAAGGAGAAATATCAATATACTGATAAGGGCAGTCGATTCTAGGAGCAAGCATATCGGACTATGCTTAAATCTTACTTCGTAAACGGATATTGTCTAGGAATGCTCCTAGGTCCAGATTCTTGCGTACAAACTTCTGATATTAATAAGATCTCTTCTCTGTTGCTTGATAATGGCTAAAGCTCGGGAGGCACTTCGATATTTATATCCCACGTCTGAGTGCTTGCGGACTACAACTGGTTTTACATATAAACTGTTATTTTCTCCCTAACCTATGTCTCTTAATGTGAGGGCGTACCGGCTTTGACCCAGAAACTTTCTCTTCCCCGGCACAGCTGACAGTCTGATCTGAGCTCCTGACTTCTCCGAGGGTGTGGATGCACTTAGTTTGTGTTGTCATCCTTCTTTCGGCAGTTAAGATATAGCCACACAGTTTGGAACGTACCAATAACATCTTAGACCTCCAAGGGGCCAGCTTGGTTGTTGGCCTAGTCTACTTCGTGCCGTCTCCTCCGGCTCTGCACCTGGCTTTCAGGATGACTAGTGTTCACGATCGCTCCAAGAGCTTCTCGTCTTCACTACCTCTCCTTATCAACTTGTTCTGATAGGTTCATTGACCTTATATGCATCATGGGGGCATAAGCGTAATCTCGTTTTGTGTAGTAGTAGCCTACTTCAATTGTGCATTCAAATCCTTCTAGGACTACCCGGGCTCTCTTAACTTCAATGGTGTTTAAGTCTCTCAGTTCTTAACGGAATCACTTCGTTCCACTTCCCAGACGTGGCCAGAGAGGTCCTGTCAGTATACCCGGCGTGCTGCATCCGGTCGGACGGACGGCGATGACGTATAAGGGTTACAAGATGTGTTCTAATTACTCGTTTTTCTTAGTAAACGAGCAACTTCACAACGTGCCAGTGTCGACTCCCAGGGCCAACACCGGGGCCGCAGGGGGGTAATTGCCTGTGGAGGTTGGGATTCATGTAGTTTCTCCTGCAAAGTGATGTAATCCTCTTGAGTGTCGTTTGTGCCTAACACTCAAACCCATATTGTCTCTGATAGAACTAAACATATCTACGTTCAATACCATTCAGTTAGTGAGGTGTGAGACAAAGGACATATTAAGATAGTTAGAGTTGAGTCGGAAAACAATGTATCGGATCCATGTACGAAGGGATTATCGCTGGTTTCATTCAAGAAATTACTGATGAAGATAGAAATGAAAACGTCAGGAAAGAGTAGGAAAATAGGTTATCATATTCTATGCAGTCATGTGTGTAAGTGAGTCATGTAATATATATACATATGACGAGTCATATCTATGGCTGGATTTCACATGACACAAAGATAAGTCTATATATTTCGGGTTTTCTCCTCATGTATCCTTACAACTCAGTAGTGCTATAGTAGAATCTCAGCTTTTTAGTCTACAAGATACTGCGTTCAAATCTCAGTGCCGCATTATTAATTATAAGAGACACCCTTTAATACTGCAATATTTTCAACAGGTCATGTATACCGGCGGTAGAATAGAGGCAGTCTTGTGTAAAAACCCCAGGCTTTCCTCGACTCCGGCAGGGCCAGTGGATTCTGGTAGCTATTCACTTACCAGTAATGATAGTGGCTGCGGGTTTCCACAGCCTCTGCTCTTGCTGGAAAGATTTCATCTATTTAAGAGTGGTCTCCTTACTAGCAGGAGACATCAGACCTCTGACAGATGCCTAAACTGTGAATACACTTGGTTGAATGGCGACCCTATTGTTCCCCTTTTCTCTATAAACTACTCTATTGTAAACCCCTAGTCTTCGCCTCTCAGCTGGTCTCCCTTTGACACCAAAGCTATAGCAGGCTACCGCTTAGACAATATTATATAACCTTTAACACAGGCTAGCGCCTGTTACAATATCATAGCTTTTATTGCATTGAAAATCTCATACCTTAACAAGGAAAATATCAAATTATGAAAATAAAAATTTGAATATCAAAACAGCCATCATTAAAAGATTATCAAGGAATAGATAGTCACTTTAACAACTTTATAAGTAAGCAATATTTCAAAATCCTTTATTCTCTCTCCTTTATATATGCAACTGTTCTTTCCTTACAGAACTCTGCCTCTTACAATAAGGTACTGCCTAGTTAACTTAATCAAGCTGAGTTGGCTACCCTATATCTATAACTTTACTTCTTCCTTTCCTTGCTTTTCCTGATTTTACTTATCAAAAACCTCTCTCAATTCAAATGTAAGACAGAAATAATCTTCTAGTTTGCTTAGATTTTTATCTTTTCAATACTTATTCTATTTAACCAAGTGTGTTGGTATTATAGACTCCTGCAATTGAACATTGTAGATAATAGTTTTACTCTTGCAACTTGTTTTCAATTTCACATTTCATATATCAACAATTTATACCTGCCTTAGTTTTGCCAATCTTGTCCTCCTCTTTCTAACACATAAAATATCTTTACTGGTATGAGATCCAATACTGGCTAAATTCTTGACAGTTTATAAAGCAATAACTCGAAATTGCCATCTCCTTTCTCTAGCAGGCACTTGAAACAACCACATACTTCTGGTTTCAATCTCCTGGATACTCACTAATTGCCAATATAAGTTGCTTTTACCATCACCTTATTGTCGACTTTTGTCTCTGGTTGTTTTAATGCTGTTTTGATATAATTTGATTCTTCTTTTACCTTTTAAGATCTCTGATGTATTTTGCTTTTGGGTGGATATCCTTCACTCAATCTGCATAATGTTTAACACCTGAGTTCTATGCCTCTTGTTCTTTCAACTCTTGCATTAAAGGGGGGAAACCATAATTGACAATATAGAATGTTATTCCATATGCGCTAGTACTGAAAATATTATATGCATACTCCGCCAATGGCAGCAATTGCTGCCAATCGCTCGGGTCATAATTAACCAAACTTCGCAGATAACCATTCCGTACCCGGTTGGTTCTTTCTGTTTGTCAATCCATCTCTGGATAGTATGCAGGAAGATAGAGAGATAGAGAGAGAGGAAGACCGTGCAAATATAGATCCCGAATATATGTTGATTGAAACGAAGCCAAGTCTTTTACTTACCACTCCTTTTCGCCCTCCTCGGGGTCTCGTTTGGTGCGAGTGACCGGCAGTGATCGTGGACACTTGAAAGTCTTTACTGTTAATTTAGAATGAAGTAAGAACGAAGCTCCCAACTCCCCACAAGCCCCACCCTCAGAATTGTCTCTTCAAGACCAAAAGGACTCCGCTCCGGGATTGCACCCCGTTCTTTAACCGCCAGAGGTCCAAGATGTGCGTGCGTTTGAGGTTGATGGATCGTGGCGGCGACCCACCATGGCGGCCCGATTATGGAAAGTGTCAGCGAAAATGTGTCGTTAGGATATTTTTCAAATTTTTTATTTTGATTATCTTCCCCAAGGAGGATTGATTGGTTGACCGTTGCCTGCTAGACAAACTTTGTTCGTTGGGCAATAGCGGCCGTTGGGGATTACGAATTTTGTTTTCTTTGATCCTTTATACGTTGTGGGGGGAAGTGGTATTAACCCAGGATCGGGCTGTGGCTGGTTGGTGAGTGTGCCTTCCTAAATGATATTTGAACCCGGTAAACCATTCCCGGCCGGTGAAACCGAGAACGATAAAATTACAACATCAAACATGATAAAAAAACTTCTGATCTTTCCATGTTCGCCATAAATACCCCTATGCCTTCGCGCACATCCCCACCCCTCTGCACGCTCCCGTGATAACAAAGGAAGGACACCTCTGAAGAACCTTCTCCGCCAACCGTGGTAACCCCGGAACGATCTACCACCACTCGTTGGCTCGTTGACTTGACTCAGCAACTACAACAGAATCCAGTGTATACCAATTTTGGCAATCAAGCGGGGACTAAGTCCTGAACCTCTAGAAAGCGAATAGATTTTTTTTTTTTTTTTCAGATATGAAAAATGAACTATTAAAGCCTTTATTCAACTGGGGGAAGCCCGGGCACACTTCCTCGAGGAATCCCAAAGCTCGGAAAAGCTGGAAGTGACCACTTCGCACTCCTACCACCCTCCACAGGACGAGCCCCCAAGGCGGAATTACCATCCAAAGAGCCACCCGCTTCAGTATTCTAACAGTAAACAAATCTCCTGATCATCCTGGGTAGAATCACATGTTCTCTCACTAACTCTGAGATTAATAGTCCAGAGGCCTGAGGAGGTTTCCACGAAAAATAGCCAAGAAAGTCACTTTTGCAACCAAGGACACTCCCTATCAAAACCCCTTGAAAACTTGAGGAACTAGTTCCTGGTAATTAAAACACTGCTAACCGATCCACAATCTCAAACTCTGGACAGTCGTTAACCCCCCATCCGTGCGCCTAGTAACGCAACATTCCAAGGCCATCTTTTGGGGCCAACAGGGAACCCGTTCGCTGGTAGCTCTAGCGTAGCCAATGCGGCGAGTGATTTCTAGTGATTGCGTACCCAAACTTGGCGCCCAAGTTAGTATGCACCCACCCTACATCGCGATTACGCGGGCAACTTTACCCTAGAAGCGATCTTATATAAAGGTGTTTTCTCCCCCGCCTATCTACAATCTGCCTTGCCGGGTAGCATCCGGCAGTTCCTAGAGGTCATCAATCCCCAGACTTTGTTAAGACAACTCGACATTGAATAAGACATTTCTGCTTCCGGGTTTCCCGGATTTTTTCCGGCTCCCGCGGAGTTTGATTGGGGCACATCGGGTATGGTTTGGAATAACCAATTGGTGATTGAAAGAGAAAATAGGCCCTCTCTGGTTTCGCGATGCCATTGAGATTGATAGCCCGAATGGACTCAGGAAGTTAATTTCAGCCGATGATGCGCAGGCTTTAATTCATTAAGGTTACCAAGCTGTACCCCCCAACATGACTTAGAAACGAGAAATGAGAGAAATTCCATAACATTCATTCGGTAACCACGTGTCGATAAAGGAATGAAAAAAATGAGAAGAAGCCACCAGATGAGAAGAAGCCACCAGATGAGAAATGAGAAAGATTTCGTAACAGTCATTAGATATACCCGTGTCGATTAAGGAATAAATAAAGGAGAGAAGGAAAAACTTCCACAAACCACGGCTTGGGAAGATGATTACTGGGAAATAACGACACAACGAGAGAATGTATGCGTGAATATCTAAATCAAAGCTAGAAACCCTTCTCCCCTTCCCCCAACGACCTTAACTCTAGAGGAATTTAACGCGATTCATCCTTCCGCAATAGCTTCCTAGATCGTCGGGCCTTGATATCGCAAAATCCGCAGCCGAGGAGTCATCTGTTGTCGGGATAATGCCAACTTAATTTTGGACCTGTATTTCCCCGTGGACCGGAGGAGAGGGAGTTTTGGGAGTTGACGCCTTACTTCCGGAAGGGAATAAAAGTGGAACATCCGTATCCCGGTATAACCACTCCTCTGGGTAGCGTATCTTCATGTACAGTGAACTGTAAAGATGAGTGGCCAACAGATCCATTACATTTCTATCCCCCTCAGGTATTATGGGCTTTTTCCCGAAATGTGAATGCCGGAGCACACAATACAAGACCCCCTCGAGGATATGAAGGAACAACAAAATGGCCGGGACAGAGATAAGGATCCGGACAGACAAGGTGTCAACATCTCCACTCTGAAGGACGAATTTGGCGACGCCAGGTGGCACTGAGCCTCTCCCTTCTGCGGCCTTGTTTTGCATGTCTGCTGGCTTGCCGTACGTAGTCGTGTCACGCACGACATTCCGACTGCTAACCCAACTGGCTACAATTAAACGCTCGAGGTCGGCGCGAATACTGGATACCCCCGCATCCAGAACATAATGAGGGGCTACAACATAGGCAGAGGATTTGAGCGCAGCTGCCCCCGCGGCCTGACCCACGGTGATCAGGCGTGGGAAGGAAAACTCGTTCGGGAAAACTGTTTCGGCCCAGAACTTGTTCATCTTTAGACCAGGCAACTTCATTATATTGTCGGTATCCACCTCTTGGCCATTAAGGCGCCACGTTGTAGCTTGCCAGCAACTAAGAACTGGCCGCCCACGGCTCACTTGATTTGCGACAACTGCGCCATCCTGAGACTTTGTAGTATAATACCATGGGTCTTGACCGGCGGTGTAGCTAAGGCGATTGGCGGTGTTGACTATCATGGCAAATGAAACGTTTTTGGTGGATTTCTCAGCAATTATTTTGTCTAGATTGACTTCAAACCTCACGGTCGGAGGAAGTTCTGCTAGTTCGGTTTTGACGGTATAAGTCGTGCTTCCACCGAAGAGCCTGTAGGTATCATTTTTTGGGTCGGTAGAGTTCACTAGCCAGGTGTAATCTGTGTGACATTCCCCCGAGACCTGGTGCACCAACTTGGGATCAGTCTGCAGCCCCAGATCCACCCCGGTAACATCATAGTTGTAGCGAACACCTGCCCAATCCCCCCGGGTAGTCGGTGGGGTCATCGACTCCACATTTAGTCTGGGTCGGATTGTAACATCAGAGGCTTCGATAGATCCTAGAGCGCGGAGTGCTGAAGGAGCCTTCAGTGAAGCCAACTTGGCAAGCCCAGCGCCGTTGTCGCTGTCGGATAGAGAGAGTGCTACAACGTCAGGGTAGAAGATGGCCTCGAGGGCCGGAGGGGCGACGTTTCCCATCGAGAGTTGTACCGGTACCAGAATACCCGAGAGGATATTTCCAGCAGTCATAGCGCTGGCAAGAAAGAGGAACCCGATGCCCCACCATAGATTACTCCTGGCAGACGTGGCATTGGGTGTGATGGGAACTGCCTGAGCCACGCCTTGCTTCTCCGCTTCGGGTGGTACGCCTTGCTTCTCCGGTTCGGGCGGTACGCCTTGCTTCTCAGATTCGGGCGGTACGCTAGCGGTCGTGGGTTCCCCGCCCGAGTTGATCTTCGGATCCCCGCCGGTAGTTGCTCCCTCCTGGGCTTCCCCTTTGGCCCCTTTGGATTTTTTGTTGGTCTTTTTGCGACCTAGAATATGTTTCATCATTCCCTTGCAGTAACATCCCATCAACACCGCCGCATTCATCGATTCACCCGAGTTCCAAAGGGCAACCAGAGCGGTCTCACGGTTTGGGTCTTCGTTCGTTGGCCAGAATGACAAGAGGAGGACTAGGATCAATTTCCATCCAACCATAAAAATCAGGATCATCAGGATCGTATATGTCGAGGAGATGTAAAGGGAAGCCCTTTTGCTAACGGCGACAGCTGGGATCCCGCCTGAGTCTGTTGGCATCATGAAAAACTTTGTGATGCCCGTGATATAGGTGTTCTTCGCGGGGTTGGTGTAAATTTCCATGATGAGGGAATACCGTGTTGGCTCAAGGGGATCTTCGTTATTCTCATTAGGTTAACAAGTACTTCAAGGGGGGTAGTCGAATACATACTGGGTTGTCTGGAGTATAGTTAATCAAATTCGGGCCGAGATTAACCTTCGAGCACTAGTGGATATTGACCTTCGGTGTAGAGAATTTCCGCGGCTGATCTTCTAACTCTAGCAGAGAGGCGGAAAGGGAGAATATATTCTAAAATTCCCCGAGAGGGCAGACTGGGTAATCTACCATTTTTTAAGGCCATAAGCGCGAATATAGGCTTCGCACGAGCAGATTCAAGATCTCCCGCATGACCTGCTGCTTGAGCAAGGGAATCCAACCTCTGGAACAACTTTTCTCACCCTCAGACATGGCACCATATCAAGGGATTGGAGTGGCTCTGTCAGTGTCTGTGTTTCTTACATCCCAATTGGTCAAACCCCTCATTCATCCTGCATGGCCCAGAATGGTCATCCTAGTCACCCCACAGTTGAGGTGTTACTCGTATGCTTTCTTCGAGCGGGCTTGGGGACAAGGCATCAGCTGAAGCCGGATATACGGTACCACTACCGGTACTCGAGTACATTACAAATTCCATAGGAGAACCGTGTGCATGATTTGCTTTTGCCCACTGCAGATCTTAAGGTTGGTGAAGGGAATCCAGAGCTAACCATCAATACCTCCATTGGCTCTGGCCCTCAAGGCTCATCACCTTTGATCGCCGATTTATGAGATACAATCACCGGATGAGTCGGTGTGGGAGTGATAAATCAACTTCGAATGTCTAAAATTCATGACAACACCTAGCAGCTAGCTCTCACCTCTACATTATTTCACATTCCCCCAGAAATTAGCACTTTTTACCATGGAAATAAGGCAATCTTCACTCCAAGCCACAAGCCAGCAAGCTGCCTCCCATGGGCGGTCGGAGGAGGAGGGAATGTCAGGCTGATAGCTTGAAGCTCCGTGGTCTCGACCTGCCCTAATAGAGTCAGCCTGCTTGTCATTGATAACTGAGCGCACATAGGTAACAACTGGAAATCTTTCTTGGTGCCCGTGAATAGTAGGTTTAATTCAATTTTGTGGTACCTCAATGAAATCCCTCACCCTTCAGAGCAGGAGGAGAGAAAACGATGGGCTAACTAAAAGACCCCCTCGAAGCAGTTTCCTGGCTTGCCGGGCACCAACACTACCAAGATTCATTAGTAACCGTGCCTAGTTGGAGAATTCTATAAAAACATCGGACATTGTCCCCACACCAAATGACCATTGGGGTGGTAAATCAGTGTCCACCGAACCCCAGATTGCCTTCCATCGACACAGCCATTTGTTTCGGTCTTCACGCACCGATATTCGTTTCGCATAAAGAAAAGCACAAACCAAGGGTAGTTGGTGCTTACCCCAAGCCATGAGTGCCCCAGAACAGGGGGGGGTATATTTCGCATGGGTGTTCAGATAACACAGGTTTTTTTACTATACGATATCTTGACAATCCCAATTTGTTGACTAGGGTAAGCGCCAGTTATAGGCATATAGAACCCGAACACAGGGATAAAAACCTGTTTGGTAAATTGCCTGTGCCTATCTGACCGGCAACAACAAATTCAGACTCAAATGTCGCGGTTCCCTCTTTTTTTGTTCTAATAACAACAAAGAAATAAAAAGCCTTTCTCACCCCCGGTCCTACAGGCTATCCAAGCTCACTAACCCCTTCTCCGGGCTTATATTCGGGTTCTTTCTGTCAGTGAGCTGCAGAAAAGCAAGATCCTCTACAGCTACAGGAATCATACACACCAACAGAGTACCATCACGATTCCGTTGCGCAACTAGCAACCACCCACCAGGTGGGTGGAGTGTTCAGTATCCTGCAGACAGGGGAAAAGTAGCTCCACCCAGAGGGAAAAATGAATGGGGGTAAAAAGAAAGGAAAGGGATTGTGATTGTGCCTTTGCTCAAATCAAAATATTGTAGAAATGGTGCAACCTCCTCCCAGTTCATATCCTAGTATTAAATCCACTCGGGTAGTTGGGGAAGTACGAGTACAGTTCGAGTAAATTTACCAATTTTGCACTTGATGCTGAGTAGGAGGTACGGGTAGTTGAGTTACAGTGCTGACCCCCTCCCCAACCGACGAGTTTAGGCGCTGCGCACGCCAAGAATGACCTTGCGCTTCGGGGATCCCCTCAGCTCGTTTTGGTCTACAGTAGTCAGCCCACTTGTCAGTGTCCAAAAGTAGGGTGAAAACTCTTGTACTTGTACAACTATACGAGTACTTGTACTTGTACTAGTACTGTACTAGTACTTGCACCGCACTGTAATCCACCATCTCTGACACCTCGGATCCTGAGTCAAAAGTTCTCAAGAAGGATTAGCGGTTTCCTGACATGGCACTGCACATCCCGAATCATTTGGCCGTGTTGGATCTCATTGACTGCCTTTCGCGATTCGGTTAACTTGCCAAGCTCAACCTATCTGGGCTGATGTCGCAATTTACAGGGATATTCGTCACATGCCTGAGATGGTACAAGTAGATTACGATACAAGAGTTTTTACGGGGGTACAAGTACAAATATTGTATCATACTTACCTAGCAACGAGCGAAAAAACCATTCGTGAGTTGCAGGTTTCAGATTTCGTATGCCTTCTCCTCTGGTAGGTAGAACTTTTACTTTTTTCTTCTTTTGGTTTCTTCAAATCTAAGCAAGATCAACCAATTTGAGCCGCTTTCGGGGAGGATTGTCTTGTATACTTGTACAAGTACGAGTGCTCGAGTACCGCACTCGAGTGAAAGCGGGGATACCGTATGATAAGCAACGCCAACACCCTCACACTTGAGATGTCTCTGAGGCTGCTCGTACTGTACAGTATGCAGCCAGTGCTGTGGTTTGCGGGATTGTCTCGGTTGGTTTATCCTTCCCGTGCCCCAGTTTGAGACATCGGACACACACCGGGGCCATATGACATGGGAGGAAAGGCTCGAAAAAGCGTACTCGAGTACCGTACTCGTACAGTAGGTGCAAGGATGAGATGGCTTCTGTGTCTCTCGGATTCTCTCGATGAGCCGCCAAGACAGTACCAGAGCCAAAAAGGGCTTGGTGCCAGAAACAGAGACGAGCCTGCACTCCTTGCACCAATCCTCCAAAGCCAGACATCCCTCTCCCTGTATACTAGCTCTCGACTCGAGTACGGTGCACGAACTATTCCTAGGACATTACCCGATGTGGGCTCTTAATCCGCAGGATCGCACGATACCAATGCACCTCATCTCCACTAGAAAAAAGAATTTACGCATCCATCTTGTCCATCACCAACACTTGTCTATCCCGAATTCACGACGGATTCGGGGGATCCTCCTCCCCCCGCCTCTCCTATCACACTTGGGCACGAACTGATATCAACCTTGATACGTGCCAACATGCTAGACAGTTACCTTACCACAGTGAGCAGTCCCAGATTCCTGCTTTCGCTGGACTAGAATTCCGCTTCTGTCAATCATTCCAAGAGTGGGTCCACAAGCCATTCTTCCAGTCCCCCGCTGAGATGGCAGCTGATCTGATTACTCAGCCCTCCCCACAGCTATCGTTGAGGCCCGGCCGAAAGCAAGGCTGGAATTCCGGGCACCGGTTGGGTAAGGCAACTTTGATACGTAGAAGCTCCAGCAAAAGATTGGGTCGCTGGGTGTCTAATTTGAAAGGCTCTGATTGGGGACCCCTTCGCAAGAGCGGAAGTGGAGCCAATGCTAACCGAACAAACCGGAGGGCACGAAGACCCCCCGAACCGTCACACTTCAATCAAATAGTGAAAAGCAATTGTGTAAGTCTCCCAGTGTGGATCAGGCCTTTGCGGTACTTGTACGAGTACCGTACACACTGCGCACTCCCTCTTCCTATTTTTGACGGGCGAACTAACGGCTGAAGGAGCGCAATCTAACAAGCGATGGGATCAATTTCCTACCGTACCCTACTCGCACTCGTACATGACAAGCATTGGATCAAGCTATGATTAAGCCATGGCTTTTTGGCAACACAGCATGACATCCGAGTTCTTGCAGCATATGTAGTTGTACCACATAGTACTTGCTCGTAACCATCGATTGCTCCATAATAAATACCTTCGCTACCTTCTCCCTCCTTCCCTTTCCTTCCCTTTCCTCTCTCCCTGGGATTCCAAGCGAGAATTGAAGGAAGAAGCAGTCTAGGACTATCGCTGCCATCGCCACCACCACCTTCGTTTCACCCCTTTCGTTCAAAATGATCCTTTCAATTCCGCTATTGGGGGTTGCCTTTCTCTCTTTCGCCCCCTACGTTTCCTCCCAAACACCTAGCTCGAACAGGACCCTCATACAAGCACTGGCAGACATACCGGAGTGTCTGCAGTACTCCCTGTTCCTCCAGCAAAACCCAGATCTCCAATCTCCCACTCCCGGGCAAAACTATGTTATTTACTGCCCTAGCAACGAGGCGGTCCAGAGCAAGCTTGCAGAGCCAGCGGGAAGCAAGGTCAAACGTGGTTTCAATGAAATGCGCCTGAATGCCCTAGCTCAATCCGCTACAGGCCCCCCAGTGACCCTGACGACTCCCACATCCAGTCCCAGTACCAGTACCAGTAGAGGGCCCAATAAACGTCAAATCACCAGCGTCATAACGAGTGTGATCACCAGCGTCTCCACGGGTCTAGTCACGATAGTTAAATCATCATCAACGACCACCGGAACAACGAGTACCTCCCCAGCATCAGGCACCACCGCGACCAGCTCCTCAGGGGGATCCCTCCCTACTTCCGTTCCGATTGCTGCTGGTTTCAGAACATCAGGGCCCGATCCATTCGCTGTGGACCCCAACCAGATCACACTCAAAACCAATCTCAAGGACCCTGCCTTCGTTAACCTTGGGCCTGGGGAGGCTCTTCGTATGGTTGCCTTCGCAAATGCGGGTCCGAAACTTGCCTGCGGTGTAGGAGATATCGCCAGTGTTGTGACCAGAAATATCCCCTTTAATCTGGGCGTAATCAATATCGCTCAACAGTGAGGCATCCCATATACACTCGTTATGATGTACAAACGGCTAATAGCCCATCCAGACTCGTGACCCTCCCAAAAACCCTCTCTCAATCCATCACCCAGCTCGGTCAAAAAGTTTTCCTCTCAGCACTCACAAAGTACAACCTCATAGCCGCATTGGACACCACCCCGCGCATCACTGTTTTCGTCCCCATCGACTCGTCATTGTCGGGAGAGCCTAGCGAGTGCGTATGCAAGCAGCACGTCGTGGAGGGCCAGCTCTTGTATACCCCTGACATCGCGCTCGGGAAGCCATACACTACGAAGGCCGGGGGAAGCATCACGATTGAGGTCAAGAACGGAGTGTACACACTCCCCGGTGGGGCGACAATCGTGAGGGCAAATGTCATTACTAAGAATGGAGTTGCGCACTTCATTAATGGCACTATCAGCGGAACTTGTGATATCAAGCCTTTCACCGGCGGGAGCAACAAGATGAGAGTTTGGGTGGGCGGATTGGTTGGGCTGGTGGGTGTCGTGGTTGGGTTTTTGGCTTAGGGTATCGCACGGTAATGTTAATGATGAGGGGATGATTACGATCTGGAGGGTTTAATGGTTTCCTCAATCTCTGTGTTTAATTTAGTCTAATTATGGGTCCGTCCATCATCTCTCACTTTAGAGATTTATGAAATTATCTTGCTTTCCCACCTCTACGAATCCATTTATATCTTTTTGGGGGGGGGGAAAGGAAAACACCACCCCCACGAGAAATGGACGGGTGCCTTGTCCCCTGTTGTGTCAGATCGGCTGTTGCCGCAAGCCCCTGCGCACGAAGCTACTCGAGTACCGTACGGTGCTTCCCCCCCTTGTATCGTCGTCGTACATATACTTGTACCATCAAGAAGTCAACTTTGTAAACTCGTCCACCTGGGCGTAGGAAGCGTTGCACCCAGCCAAACCACAACCTCTCATTCGCTGATTCTTTCTACCCCTACTACTCTCGCCAAGACACATTCCAGATAAAGCCAGTAGTAACCACCACCACCACCACCTCCAAGCTCAGGGCTTATGATCTACCAGTGCCGCAGCAATTGAGCCTTCGTGCATGCACCAATACCAAGTCCCGGGATCACTGAGGTAAGGTGCTCGATCGAGGTTCTATAACTCAATTTATCGAATCCTGCCCTGCACAGAAAGGATCAGGGATGAAGTGGTCGGACGAAAATGGTCTCGGTTGCGTCAGCGACATATGCACCGGAAGGGTAACCAGGGCTAGTTGATGCCAATGGATGGTATTTGGCTTTAGATTAGTGATGCGGTAGGTTGTGTCCACTAGAGTAGAGTAGAGTACTCGCACCGTATTGTAAAATCCTTTTGCGCTTCGCTATCCCCAGTATATCGCTAATCTCGGGATTCAGAGACAAAAAGCTCTCAAGGCAGAAGGATCGGTGGTTTCCTAACATGGTAACGAGTACCCTGGAATACTTGTACGAGTATTGTTCTCGTTCAAGGCAGGGATCATTTCTCTGGTTCACACGAAGTTAACTGTGCGAGAATTACTCCCCGGGGTACCGGTACTTGTACTTGTATACTCGAGTACAATACTCGAGCCATTTTGCTGCGTTGGATCTCATCAATTTCGCTTTCGCAATTCTACAGTATTAACTTGCCAGGATGAACCCATCCTTGGCTGAGATCGCCATTCGCAGGGATATTCGTGAGCTGACGGAGATAGCGAATCGCAAGAGATTTTACGGCACTTGTAGATAGATAGGTAGGTATTTGTACAGGTACTCGAGTACACTGCGACACCCACAGGTATTAATATATCGCCTGTCGGTCGCTATCGGAGGAATAGTTCTGGGGCCACAAAGGTTCGGTTACTTGTACACCCCCCCATCATTGCGGATGTTTTAATAGGTTCGTGTCAGGCTGTTACCGGCGGCGGCGCTATTGTATCCTTCTCTGGTTCCATACGAATGGTAAAGGACGCCAGCGCGACAAAATTATATTACTAGATTCCCCCCCCCCCCCGTATTAACGTCAGGCAATTCTCCTAAGCACATTCAGTACCGGTAGTTATAATATGCACCTCCTTCTCAACTCTCCCTCCCTCCCTCCCCTCTACTCGAGTAAACATGCAAAGGTATGGTACCTTAGACAGCAGACACACCGAGTGACAGCGCATGACCACCCTCAGTCCCCACACTACTTTTTTTGTGCTGTGCCGTAAGACGATTACCCCTAGCTTGCCCTATCGGGCCAGCCACACCCCAACCAAGCTAATCCCCCCCGCAAAGAGCGCCCAAACTATCATACTCGAGTACCGTACTTGTATCACTTCCAACAAGGCAGTCGAGTGCATCAACATGCAGGCCCAAAGACAACCCTTGTGCGCACCAACCAACTCGGAGAGATGAAAAAAATTCATCATGTGGATGGGTGGGGATGGTGGGGCACTCTTTTTTTCTTCCCCTTTCTTTCCTTTTTTCCTTCTGCTTCCATTTTATTTCAAAAGCTCCCCGAGCAACGGAATTCTTGCACGAGTAGATGATTCGACCTGAATCCTGGGTCGGATTGGAGCGGGCCATGATTACTATCCGGATTCACTTGTGGTACAGAAAAAAAAAAAAAAAATTGAGTCGGCGATTCAGCACAAGTTATGCCCCGGATATGGGGATTACCTGGATATCGGGCTCATGGCACTCATTGTACTTGTACTGTACAATACCCACACCAGCTCGACCAGTTGGGCAGAGTTGTTGAAGGGTGTGTGTGTGTGGGTGAGGCGAACTTGTCCCCATTGGCTCTCTATCTCTTGGCCAACTGAGAGAGCAGGATATCATGAAGTGGGAATTATTTCTACCAATATTTGTCTTGGTGGTACCTTCCTACCCGAGGGAGAAAACAGTCAAGATCGGAGCATCCGACTGATACTCACTCTCAAGTACTTGCGCGCTAACCTCATTAGTGAGTAAGTAATAAAATCTCTTTATTATGCTTTCCTGGAAAGAGTTCCGGAAGAGGAGCCAGCGAATGGGCAGGTACAGTACCGCCACGCGACAATGGGTTGTTGCCAATGGGAACAAGAAAGCAGCACACTTTTTTCTTCTTTTTTTTTCTTTTATTTTCTTTTTCGCTGTCTTTTAAAGTATGCACTTGGTCCTGGAAAAGTACTTGGGGCAATGGCGTCTGACACTTTTGTCTTTGTGGCGTTAATGGGTAAGGATCATTGGGCTGGGCAGCACGACTGCAGTGCTTGCACGGCACTGGCACAGCATTGGTGAACCCTCCGTCGTGACCAAACCCACCCATTTTACAACCACACATCACCAACAGACCGCCGTCGCAATGGATCAAAAGATAAAAATAAAAAAATAAAAAAAAAGTCGATACGGATATGTGATCCTACTGAGACCAAATTTTCGGACCCAAGAGCCCCACCATTGTGAGTATTGATTATCGTAGCGATCTATGGGGGGGGGACTTTGGGTCTGTCTCGGAAGGGGGCGGAGGGATATTGCAACTTTTAAAAACACTCGTGCAATCTGGGCGAAGTCGAGAGGGGGAAAAAAAAAAATGGGAATCCCACATCATACAGTAATCAATGTTGTAGTTATTGAGGACCAATAAAAAAAACGGAAAAATATCGCCCGCAAGGCAAAACTCGTTCCGGAAAACCATTCAGGCCCCCAGGATCAAAAGACCAGCTGAAGAACCCCGACATCTTCACTATATCATGTTAAAATATAGCCTGATGTGTGCCTATGACAGGAGGAATCCTTTTTTTTTTTTTCTCTTTGGCTTCGCTTAGGTACCGTAATCTAGAGTTTTTAATGTTGCATTGAAGAGGAAATTAAGCCGGGGGGGGGAAGGAAAAGGAAAGAAAAGGAAAGAAATCGAGTAAAGAATATACCAGGTCGGCATGATTCGTACAAGCACTCTGCAGGTGCGTTGTACAGCATTATAAAAGCGCTTGAGTACAGACACACACCACAATAGCTCTCTGGTGAGGTTTTGTTTTTGCAGAGGATTCCGATTTTCAGCTAATATACGCTCCAGGAAATAGATTTCCGAGATGATGTGCTCTGAGAGAGGGAGGGAGGGGGGTACCATAGGACGTGCCACGACGGGTGTCTATATTACCTGAAGCCCGGCATTGGAGGAGGAGGTGGAAGGTGAGCGCACGATAGTGTATCAGTGGGTTCTGTTCGAGTGAGCGAATTGGCAATTGCGGGAGTGAAATGTTCTCTCTGGGATGGAATTTTGAGGGGAAATACAACGCATCGGAGGGATAGTGCTGAGAGGTTGAAGGTGAAATCGCGCGGAGGGGCCATTATAGGAGGGCACTCGAATTGTGATTCAGAGCTGCTACTCGAGTACATGTCCAAGGGAAGAGGTATTCGTATTCATCAGGGGCTCGCAAAATATATGGCAGAAGAGGACTCGTCTTTTTCGAATACTCCCCTTCTAGACATCTCAAGATATGAGAGGCGTCCATGTGTTTTGTCCAACCCGGGCAAATTACCCACGCCCTCCCTCCCCAACCAGATTGTAAATTAGTGCCGTATTATATTGTATCAACAGATGCTAAATCCAAAAGCTTGTCTGAGTGTGCTTTCCTGATGCCAGGGATCCTCTTTTCCCTTTGGAGGACCACCGATTGCTCCGCTTGGTGCCCCCCCCCCTCAAAGCTATAGAGCCTAGTTGAAGTGGTTAGACAAAATATGAGGATTTTAAGCGAAAAATGTCGCAAACGAGATGCCCGATCCTGGGATGATTGTCAGAGATGGTTCAATTTTGAGCTAGGGGGCTCCCTCTCCCTCCCCGCAAGAGGAGCCGACAAGGCGACAAAAACTAGACCTGATCCTCACCTTCGGGGTTTTTTTCCACTGCACATTTTTCAGTTTCGTGCGCATTCTCAGTGAGTTTGTGAACGTTTCTACTCGTAATACCGATACTCGAGTGGTTCACAATCGGAGGACCGGCCGGCGCTATGCCATGTATGCGCCATTTTTTCGGTGAAACAGAATATCTGAGTCAGGGAAGGTTTGATACCCGAGAGCTTCAGAGAGCTGGCCTAGGAAATCTAAATATACCAATGGGGGGGAGGGCTTTCGTTCCTTTTCCCCTCTTCTTCTTCTTCTTCTTCTTTATTCCCCGCACTTTGAACCAACTTTGTCCGCTGTGGTGCAGATATGATGATGATGAGGATGGTTTGTTTTATGGGAACTTCCGGATCCTGAAGTGAGCGAATGGGCCCCTCGAGATCTCGAGGGCACGCGACGTAGGATTTAGTGATCGATGCAACATCTCTCCCTTTTTTGGTAAACCCTCCTCGCGTGTCTAGCGCCGTACTCGAGTACTCGTATTAGAGATAGAAATTAGAGATCCCGGGCAATGGCTGAGTGAGTGAAAAGAGGCGTTTAGGGTACGGATCGTAGGTTGCCCCCACTGTGCTTGTGCTATCATAGGTTGGGAGGGTGAAAACTCAGAGGCGTTTCCCAAGATTGTACTCGAGTACTCGCACCGTACTGTACTAATCTTTACATCAGCCGAGGGCAGATTGTAAACCGGTGAATCCAGAATGGTAATATGTCATGCCCATTACCCAAGAGAGTGCTGGGATGTGGAATAACTGGTGCAGAATGTAATCCAGTCTCTTTGCAAGGCTACGATATTTCTAGCTGGTGTGATATGGTGGGAAATGCTGTGTCGACACTGTCTCCTCTAGTTAGGAATAAAAGTGATTACCCCC
>QFET01001277.1:0-23581 GCA_003316355.1 Tuber calosporum | reverse complement strand
GGTTCCCCTACCCACCCCCTTTTTTTATCCCCTAGTTCTTAAAGCTTGTGATCTTTCCTTCCCTGATGGCTTGGTTTCTGTATGTTTCTTTGGCTGGGTTTCCCTTACTTAAGTTTACTGTACGAGGTGTATGGACAGTTACCTGTCCAGTTGGAGCTTTATGTGCCATTAGTTTCCTTTGTTTTTGGTTATTGGAATTAAGGTTTTGTTATTGCCATAGCTACCGCTGCACACAAGTTCTTGTACCTTAACAACGAATATATGATATAAAAAAAAAAGAAAAAAAAAAAGACGCAGGTAGATAGCCATGCTTCGCTTTCCCTATTTTCCTTCCCCTACATTTTGCACCACCACTACGTCAAAGTGTACTCAGTTCTCACGATCCCACCCACACCCTGTCTCGCTTAGGTCCTTGCGTACCCTAAGCCTGGCCATGGCGCAAGCCGGTCCCCCTCTTCCCCCTCTCTTCGCCTCTACCCCTGGTCCCCACTCGGCTACTGCCTCCACGCTAGATGTCTCCCCCCACCTTAGGTTCCTCTCCTCCTTCCTTGATGAGACCAAGGAAGTTATCAACTTCTCCTCCAGTAAGCTTCCCTTCCTCTCTCCGTCCGCTCTTAACGACCACTCTACCGGTGAGATAACATTGATCCCCCACCTCTGTGGCGCCCTCCGTGCGATTTCTGCCCTCGGTGCTCAGCTTGACTCCCTCTCCTCAGCGGTTGCATTGCTTGCTGTGAACCAGCCCACCTTCCCTGCTGGGGCTGATCCAGCTGCCCCTAACCTCGCCTCGATCCGCTCTGAGCTCCGTGACCTGGCCCACCGCGTCACACTTGCCCCCTCCATCTCTAATCCTTCTACTGTTGCCCCTGCTCGCCCTAGTACGACCTAGAGACACCAAGTGCACCCTGTCACCCCTGCTCCTCCACCATCCACTCCCCCCACAGAATCAATCCCCCTTGTGATCCACAGTTTCGCGGGGATCAGTTCCGGGACTGCGATACCTCCGCTCGATCCTACACCCAGATGGTGGTTGGTAGGAGAAACAAAAGGAAGTTCCCAGTGTCTCCTCCCTCCGCCACTAAGGTTGCAGCGGCTGCTGCCTCCCAAGCCACCCCTTCCTCCTCCAATGCCGCCCCCTCCGCCTCCAGCTCTCCTCCCTCACTGCCTCAGATACCTTCCTCCCCGCCGCCCCTCACCACTGCTGCTCGCATGGTTTTCGCCCCCCTTTCCTCCCCAGCCCTCCGTCCTTACGCGGCGGTCATTTCTGGCCTCCCACCAAATTTGGCTGCCTTGGTCCTCGTCGACGCCAACTCTGCCCTCCCCTGTGTCTTCAAGGCCTCTGTCAATGACAGGGGTTCCGTCTCCCTTACAGCCCTATATACCCAGGTTCCCGCCCTCTCCTACGCCCCCTACTTCGAGGCACTCACCAGACGTCTTAATCAATCCTTCCGTGTGGGCTACAACCCCTGGCTCCCATTCCGGGCAGCTCCTACTGCCGTCCAGATCGCAATCCACTCTGTCCCCTCCTCGTGGCTTCCTGAGGCTGAGGAAGACCTCTTCCCACGCCTTTCGACCTAGATTCTTAACTCCAACGACATTGCTATCCTCTACGCCCAGTTCCTCAGCAGGGACCCCGCCTCCCGCCTGAAATACTAGAGCTCCGTGGTTATCACTGCTGCCCCCGAGCATGCCGCCTCCCTCCTTCCATATATCCATCTCTTCTCCTCCAACAGAAGGTCCGAAAGGGCCTTCTCCTCCTCCTACTACACCCAGTGTCACAACTGCTGGGCTTTAGGGCACGTGGCCCCCAGATGCAAAATCCCCCACCCTGGTTGCCCCTATGGCTCCCTGTACCACACCAAGGCCGACCATAGGTGCACTAACCCCTCCTGCCCTAAACAGGTCAACACCAAGGCTGTCCTTAACTGCTGTCTTACCTCCCCTCCCTCCTGTCCCAACTGTAGAGGAGAGCACTCCGCCCATGACCAGGAATGCTCCTCCAGGCCGGCTCCTCCTTCCCTCCCTCGACTGCCTACACAGGACGCCGATGCTATAGACGTCGCCCCGGACCAGGCTCGCCCCCACGCCTAGGCACTCCCGGCCCATCCATACCCCCTGCACGCCCTCTGGGCCCCCCCTTCGACCTCACATCCCCCAGGCCTACCAGGCCCGGCTCTACTGCCCCTGGCATGTCCAGGTCCTCCTCAAGCCATGGGGCTACACTCACCCAAGTAGCCCCTAGCCCTTCTCCTGCCCCACGTGACTAGATGGGCTCTGCCCATTAGTGGATTACACACCTCTCCCCACCGTAAGAGAGGGCCTCGGGTCCTCATCCTTTTTTTTCCTTGCTCAACACAACTGCCTGGGTAGCTGGGATGTGTTTTCCTCTTTTCCCCACTCCTCAGTGGAGCTTTCTTCCCCTGTATCTCTGGTGTGCATCCTGGAGCCCCCTATTCTTCGAGGACGTGTTCCTTCCTTTGCTGGGTTCAAACCTTTTTTTCCTCCCTGCCCCTCCCCCAAGAAGCCTAGTGTGGCTTATTACATTTCTTCCTCTCTTTTGGGTATGAGCGCTATCCTTCCTGTGTTTTTTAGAAGGTCTGACTTCATGGCACTTGATTTTTTCCAGGCAGACATGTTGTTTGGTTTTTCAGTCCCACACTTTCGCGTTTTGAATGCTTACTCCCTCCCTGGGAGGTCTTCTACTACTCCCACCATTGCACCTCTTGAGTTGTTCCCCAGGTTGGATGTTCCTGTTCTCTCCCTTGGGGACTTTAACTTTCACCACCCCTCTTGTAACCCCTTGCGAGCTCACTCCCCCTCTGAGCTTGCAGTGTCCTTTCCTTATTTTTCCCGGGCAATGGAACTTGGTTTCCAGTTGCTAAATACCCCTGGGGTCTATACTTGCTTCCTTTAGGGAGGCTAAGCCAGGCCCTCTGTTCTTGATCTCTCCTTTGCTTCTCCAGGGCTAGCCCCTTATTTTTCATCTTGGAGCAACCCACTCCCATATACAGGCTCTGTTCATGTTCCCATTATCCTTGCTTTTATGCATCCAAAAGATACCCTCCCTCCTCCTCGGCCCAACTGGGCACTGACTGACTGGGTTGCCCTCTCGTCTGCTCTCGAGGAGGTGGTGATCCCCCCTGCCCCCCCTTTGCCAACCTCCTCCTTCCTAAGCACGTGGTTTGACACCAACATGGGCCGCGTTCTCGCCCTCCTCCGCAAGCATACTCCCCTCTCACGCCCCTCCCCCAGAGCCAAACCCTGGTGGTCCTACCTCCTCTCAACTCTCAGAAGAGAGTACCACCGTGAAGTACGCAAAGTGCGCTCCACCTCCTCCTGTGATGATGACGTCTATGCCGCCAAACCTGCCCGCCTTAGCTACTTTAGGGCCATCAAGAGGGCCAAGAAGGCCCACTGGACCTCTCTCCTACTCAACGCCACTCCCTCCTCCCGCTGCGTCACTAAGGGCCTAGCCTTAGGTGTGGCAACCCAGCACTTTCCAACCCTCCTTGGGGCTGACATCCTTGAATCTATCAACCAGGCATTACTAGACTATTTCTTTCCCTCCAGGCCGTGACCCCGTCCCCCCTCCATCCTCCGACCATACTCTGACGCCCCAGAGCTCACAAGCACCGAAGTTGCCAGTGCCCTCAAGGCCTCCTCCTCCTCTTCGGCCCCTGGTCCAGACTCCGTGCCCTATGTGGTTTGGAAGGCGGTTCACCGCACCCTCTTATCTCTGCTCGTCTCCCTCCTCTCACCACTTCTCCTGCATAGCTTTCACTCCCCCTCCCCCCTGAAGGCCAACAGGGTTGTCCTGGATAAGCCAGGAAAACCCTCCTCTGATACGCCCGCTTACTTCAGGGTTATCGTCCTTCTTGAGACCATCTCCAAGGTTATGGAAAGAGTCGTCACCTCTCATCTCTCCCTCACCACTAGGGCCTGTGGCCTCCACAGCCCCAATCAGTATGGCTCTCTTGCTGGTCTCTCCTGCTTAGACGCAGTCACCACAATCTCCTACACCGTCCGTACCCTTCAGGACCCTCGCCTTCGTGTGTCAACCCTCTTCCTTGATATTATAGGAGGCTTTGACAACATTGACCCTGACTTCCGCTCCTCTGTCCTCAGGACCAAGGTGGTTAACCACTACCTCATCTCCTGGGTCCAGTCCTTGCTCACCGGGCGCACCTGCCGTCACCTCTTCCAGGGTTTCCCTGGTGTTTTTTCTCCTATTTCAGTAGGGACACTTCAAGGCTCCCCGGTTTCTCCTTTGTTGTTTGTTATTTATGTATCATCGCCTCACTTCTCCCTTGCTAGGGGGTTGGTTCTTTCCTATGTTGATGATTTTGCATTGACTGTTGCTACTTCTTCTTACCACCGCAATGTTCAGCTTCTGCAGGCGGCCTTTTCACGTATCAAGCGCCGTGTGGCGGCTCCCTATATCCCCTTTTCGGTCCCGAAAACTGAACTCCTCCACTAGTGCACCAGGCTTCAACGCGGGTCCCCATCTACTCTCCTTATCCAGCTGGATGGCCAGGTCTTTCATCCAGCCTCCTCACTGCGATGGCTGGGATACTGGCTCACGCCAGGTCTCTCCACCTCCACTCACTTCTCTAAAGTCAAGGCCTCGCTCAGGGGGCCTTCTCCACTGTGAGCTGACTCTCCCCCCTTGGGGCAGGCCTCTCACCTCACCTCTACCACCGCCTTGTTGTATCCCTCCTCCTGCCCATCCTCACGTACGGAGCTGACCTCTTTGTACCCTCCCGCGGCATGCTGTACCTCATAGATGTCTCCTGGTACCAGGTCCAAAGATGGGTCACCAACTGCTTCCGTTCTACCTGACTCTCTGTACTCTCCTTAGAGAGCTGCCTCCCTCCTGTCAAAGACCTATGCGCCCACCCACGGTGGCTTGCTGCCTTGAGGCTGGTCTGTGCCCCCCCAGCTATCAATCCTGGTGCTGGGCGGCTCCATCCTGAATTTCCTACACTTCTCAAATCACTGGCTCCTGACTCCTGGCGCCACCTTGCCAGAGGCCTGCAGCCCAATGTCAACCCACTTCACTGGAAAACCTCCTCCTCTTCGCCGCCCGTTCGCTCTCACCTACTAGTTGACTCCCTGGCTCACTTGGCGCTTCCCCTCTTGGACTAACTGTTATTCGCTCTAATTCCAAGGGCTGACCTAGTCGCCCTTGGCCCTGTTCTCCCTCCTGCGGCAGCTATGAGGGCTGCCTATACCGCTCTTCAGCGGCACGCCCACAAGGCTCTCATTGAGGACTGGATGCTGTCGTGCCCCTGCCCTCCTTACTATCCATACAAACCCTCTCTTTCGCCGCATCCGTTTATACAGCTAGGGAAGTTCATGGCGGGACACATTCACCAAATGCGCTCCCACTAGAGCTACTTGGCCTTCCATACCTCCTGGGCCTCAGGAGAGAGGCCCACTCTCTGCCCGTGTTGTAGTGATCATGATGAAGACTTCCCACAGGCCATCCTCACCTGCCCCGCCACTGCCGACATCCGCCAGCGCCACCTCCAAGGCTTTATGGGTCTAGGCGCGGAGGATCCCCTTTGGACCTCACTACCCCTTCCCCTCAGCCTGGCCTCTTTTACCCGTGAGGTGCAGGTCAATTTCCCTTCAGAAATGATGTGGTCTCCTCCAGCCTCACCGCCGCCCCTTGCCCCCCCTACCCCTGCCGGGTCTCCTGCTTGCTTGTGGTTTTTTTCCTCCCCATGAGTTTTTTTTTTACTTCATGGGTTTTTTCCTTACATTGCAGCTTGGTTTTTATATGTTTCCTAGACTGGTTCCTCCTTACTTGAATTCCGTTGGTGGTACTTGGGCAGTTACCTGTCCTGCTTGGAGCTTGATGTGCCGATAGTTTCTTTAGTTTTTGGGTTTTAGAATTATGGTTTTGTTTATGCTATAGCTAACGCTGCATGCAAGTTCTTGTACCTTAACAACAAATATATCAAGTAAAAAAAAAAAAAAAAGAAAAAAGAGAAAAGACGCAGGTAGATAGCCATCCTCCTTCTCCTCCACATACTTGGCGATTGAAATCTCAACACCACGAGTTTCATCACCAACCATCCTCCTCCCACCCACTCCCCCTATCATGGCTTCTGCCTAGGGGTGACGGTCCCCTCCTCCTGATCCTGCCCTTGATGGGCAGTCCCTCCTCCTAGGGGTTCTTGTTGAGTTCACTTTGTTGTGTTCTCTTTCCCCCCCCTCCCCGCCCTGCTAAGCCTCGCTTAGCATTTGGCATAGTCGACAACAGCTCTCATCACGTTTACAGTTGGCGTTGTCCCGATTGAACGTCCTGCTAATACGGCCCCCGCTGGTTAGCGTACTGCGGCGAGGAACGCCTCCGTTAGTAGAGCTGCAGTCTTTATCTCAGTCGACGGTTTTGGTTCTACTATCCAGGAAAACAGTGGCCATGGTCTGGCTGGTCGGCTGTTTCTGCAGATTGCCTCACCCTACCTCTCCTCTTCTCCCAGTTGGATCGGCTGGCACCCTACTGCTCCTCTTCCCTCTGTGGTACTCGGTACCACGTCCTTCAGTCCCGCGAGTTCGACCACGGTCACAAGCCCGCTCGGTTACATTCTGTCATGTTATTGCACTGCCTCCTTGGCTGTAGCTAATACTGGTTGGGCCACGAGTAATGGCTGCCACTATCGGTCGTACCCGGTTATAGGTGGCTCCCGGGTCTGGCACCGTGTGTCCCTTGGGTGTTTGGTTAGTTTCCTTTTTGTGGTTATCATTTATTTTGTTTTTTGTTGGAGTCTATATCGAGGGTTTTCCTTATACTCCTGCTTTCCTCTTTCCTACTTTCACATAGTTGTATCTTGTATTTGGCTAGGAGTTTGTTTGATTGTAGGCGAGATGTGCTGTTAAGCCCATACCAGAGGGTCTTGGGAGTATGGGTTTTGATCCCTAGGGTGGGGTAGTAAGGTTTTTCGACGCCATAGCTAGCGATGCATGCAAGCTTTGTACCTTAAACAAAGAATAAACTATGATAAAAAATAAAAAGAAATTAAAAAAGTAGATACACAGGTAGATAGCTCTTCATGGAACCACCTAAGTTACTTGCCTATGTTATCTTTTAACTATTAGTTCAATCGATACTTTATTCTTCCTATGACCAATCGTCTACTGACCGACATAAAGCTCAGTTCAGTGACATATCGTTACTTAGCAGTCAAAAGGCCTAGGCGTGGGAGGACTCAGCGTTCCAGAGGTGACGTGAGGCTGTGAGACATAAGACGGGTAAAGGATGCGATACCGGTGGTTACCAGTTGCAGTTACGAGGAACGGGGTACCTTGTGTGGTACATTAGGGATCGGTTTGTAACATTTGGTTGCGTCTTTTGCAACCCTTAACATATACAAAATGGATTCACCTACAGATACAGAAGTCACAGACTTCAACGACCCACAGACCATTTTAGGACTACAAGCGGAACTTGGAAAAGCCTTGAGCGAGATATTGTGAGAAGGATGACCAAGGCCTGGAGCCCAGTTATACTAGAAGCCAGGTCAAGAACTGTATTGGTAGGCTCAGGAGGCTCTCCGGTATACAGAATGTCCACAGCGGCAGTACCTACCGATACGATAACTCTCACGAGAGAGCAATTACAGGAATTGATACAAACAATTCAAGAGAATGGACAAGAAGCAACAGTACGAAGACTGAAAATTATGACCCCGGATACTTTCACAGGGGATCGAACCAAGCTGCTAGCATCACTAATTCTACTCGCAATGTACTATATGGCCCTTCGATGAGGAGAAAATGAAGATGAATTGAAAGTGGACTTTGCCAAGTCTATGCTGAGAGAGTCAGTAGGCAAATAGATCACTCCATATGTGGAAGGGAAAACGCCAGCAACATGGAATGGGTGGGCGAAATTTCAAGCAACATTACACATTCAATCCAGCGATGTGGATACCGGAGAAACAGCAAGAAACAAAATTGGGAAGATAAAACAGGGGAATCGGAACATCACCGATTTCTGGAATGAATTTCGCCTACTGGCAACCGAAGCCGAATACGATGAAGGTACCCTAGAAAGAGTATTCCTGAGGGGGTTACATAAGGAAGTCCTGAATGCAAGGGCGATGAGGGCCTAAGACTTCACCAGGACGGAGGAAATGGCTATGTGGGCCATGAACCAAGAAAACTTGCTTGGATGTTATCAAGCACGTACCAGGCAGGTCAAAGGCGAAAATATACGACAACGCCAGGCACTATGATGGCAGGTTTAAACCCCAGAGACTGCATGAACTACGTGGTTACCAAATGGATCTGGACACGATAAGGAGAAGACAAACACTCAATATATCAACAACCGAATATTGGAGGAGAAGAAACAATAACTTGTGTATAGCTGGTACGAAGCCAGGACACATGATGAGGAATTGCACCAACCCGAGAGACGACAAAGACTATCTGGCCAAAGCAGTGAGACAAGTACAAAACTGAGGTTGGCGACCAAGAACGGCCATTGGCGAAATTGACCTTGAAATTGAAAAGAACGAAGAGGAAATTGATGACAGTCCCCAGTTATTACAGGGAAGCTGGCTCAGTACTGTTGAGGGGGCTGGGCCCTGCGTCTTAAAGGAGAAAGAACAGTGAGCTGACAGGAAGGCACGGTAATAATAGAGCAGAGAAATAAAGATTTTCTTGTAGTTAAAAACTTGTTGTTTTGTTTAACTTAATATATTGTTAAGGTCTCTTCTCTGTTTTCTGATGATCCCTTAACTATGGGGGATATCTAACTATTTATACACTTTTCCTAGTACTTATAGTTGTCATATATAGAAGTATCATTAGATACTACCATCATGGTCTTAAGACAGTGTGAACACTGTTTGACCCTGAAAATGTCTACCCACACTACAGCAAATAATCCATCAGTCTATGTATTATTCTGAGGGTGTCAAGCACTCTACTAGTAGATATTCTTCGATCTGTTTGCTAAATGAACTAAGTTCTAATTGATGCCCCCCATTTGCAAACATCATATTGTATACCAGTTGATCAGTCTGGATGGCCCTCTTTCTTGCATATATGCACTCATGTGCATATGAATTCAGATTATTAAGAATGAAGAATACGTAATAGATCCACTTAGATAAATTACTCAGTCATCTTTTACTGAGGCTGAGTAGTTCTGCAGTAGACACTACTTCTTGCCAGCGTGGGTTGTAGTCATATAGTCACCTCCTGGAGCTATATACCATCATATCTTTTGCTCGAGAGCTTAGTACTATTTTCCATATATGTAACATCAGCTCCCCCTTCCCCTCCTTCATCTCGAAGCTACTGATTCCTGTAGTACTCCTTACAGTAGGGTTAAAAAACCTTCTGTGATAACTTAGCTACAGCAGGAAGAACCTTTCCCTAGATACTATCTAGCCCAACTGTAGCATCAGGGGATTTTCCTTATGAAAATCTTCAACCAATTCTTGAGCATGTTCTAGGTGCTCCGGTGGTTCCTAGGTATTCTCATCTTCAGAACATACTTTCCACTAGATGAAATAGCGAAGTTCCTGGATCGTTCTAGAATGTCCATGGGTTCTTCTATCATAAAAGATTATTTCACTCTTAATAATTTTTTAGACTTCCTATTCTAGTTCACCTTCAATCTCTTCGAGTGCCAGGGGTGGTTACTCTCGGCCTGGTTGAACTGAGGTTCGGTATGGCTCCAGTAGTGATTCATGAAATACTAGATGGATTTTCGATCGTTCAGATATTTCTAATATGTAGGCCAGGTCTCTGCGTTGCTCAAGGATTTTGAACGGGCCATATAGCTTTCGCGCTAACTTCTTGGATGGTCACCTGGTATAGATATTCTTAGCTTTTAGGATAACGAAATCTCCTATTTTGAAGTCTGGTTGATTCCGTGCTTTGCAATCCTAGTATTTCTTCATCCCCTCACGAGTCCTTTCAAGAGATTCCTTTGCCTTTTTGTGTATCGTTTTCATCCATTGAGCATACATAGTTGCTCCAGGATTCTGAGCTTCTCCCTCCTTGATCCATTCCATTTGAGGATGATAACCGTAGTTTCCGAAGAAGGGAGTAATTCGATGTGCCCTTGTTACTGAGTTGTTGTATGCATACTCGACTAATAGTAATAGAGGGTACCAATCATACTGATCGTAATTGACGAAGATTCACAGGTAGCCTCCCAGCACTTGGTTAACTCACCCCGCTTGTCCATTAGTTTGTGGGTGATAGGCCGGAGACATTTTTCTTTTAATGCTTAGCATTTTGCACAAGGATTTCCAAAATTCTCCTGCAAACTTTGCGTCCATGTCCGAGACGATTTCAGATGGTAGTCCAAGAAGTTTCCATACTTCTTTGATGAATGCCTCAGTAACATTTTTTGCAGTTGCATTTTCTTCGAAGCCAATAAAGTATACCATTTTTATGAACCGGTCGACTACCACAATTATCTGGGTGTATCCAGCGGAAGTGGGTAATTGTGTAATGAAGTCTACCGAGGTGGATGCCCATGCTGCAAAAGGTACCTGTAATGGGTGTAACCGGCCAAAGCGTGCCTGTCTTGGTACTTTTAGTTTCTGGCCTTCTGTGCAGGATTGTACAGAGTTATTAATCCAGTTTGTGATTCCTTTCCAGGAAAAATCTCGGGTGTTTATTTCAAGTGTTTTTTCTTGGCCCAAGTGTCCTGCAATTTTCGAGTCATGATATCCTTTGGCAATTTCCGTTTGCAGGGCTTCATTCTGAGGAATGTAGAGGCGTTGCTTGTAGAAAACATTTCATCCTCTAGGGTCCATTGTTTTGGCATTTCCTTGCAATAATCTCGTAGACTTTGTAGCTCCTGTTTCCTACTCAGGCAATCCTGATCATCCCCTGCATATTCCTGAACCCTTTGTAAGAACTGGACATCGTATATCTTGACATTGCACTTTGCAATTATTGCATCTGAAATTATGGTTTGTCCATTTGTGCAAGTAGGGTGTAGGGTAATATCGGTTGAATCGAGGTATTTATAGTTTGCATCGGAGGTTAGGAAACGTAGTTGTGGTAGAGTTTCTTCTAACCGTATTCCTGTGCTGCCAAACCCTTGGTTTGCTCGTTCAGTAATATCTAAATCGATGCTTTCATGAAGTTCTCTTTCATCAATCTTCTCCACAATTATTTGTGCTATGCGGTCTTCCTTACCTACCTCAAAAGCTTTGGCAGTAGTGTTGACTAGGAGGATCTTAACCTCTCCTCTGTAGTCAGCATCTACTACTCCGGCCCCAATAGAAATCCCATGCCTGACTGCTAACCCACCTCTGGGTGCAATACATGCATATGTTCCAATTGGCAGCCTGATAGCCAATCCTGTTCAAATAAGAACTTGGCTTTTCGCAGGAACTACGGTATCTTCGGTATTGTAGAGGTCGTGACCTGCCGCTAACTTGGAACCTCGAGTCAGGATTCTTGCTTCTGATTGAAGTCACTTAATCCTTATCACATTGTTCCTTTTCTCGTGAGGCGATCCTAATTGGCGCTTTCCTGAGTTTTCTGTGCCCCATAAAACTGAGACAACTAGGTTTCGATTATCTTAGTGGTTTTCAAAATCGTAAGCTTGAAGTATAGCCTGCTTGGCATGCTCTGCTCCCTCCTCAGAGCGGTACTCTGGCTGCCTACTCAATGCGTCAGGTTTGCCTTGTCTGGCTCCTGGTCACTATATGATTTTAAAGTTAAAATCAATGTGTTTTTGTGCCCAACGTATTTGTCTAGCAGACCAGGCCTTGGTAGTGAGGAAATATTGTAAGTTTTGACGATCGTTAAATCTGGTGAAAGGTTTTTCTGTTCCTGCTAAACAATGCCGCTATTCTTCCAACGCAGCTAATATTGCTAATAATTCCTTATCATGGATATTGTAGTTGTGTTCTGCTGGAGTCAATTTGCGGGAATGGAAAACTACAGGATGCAATTTCTTGGCATTATATTGTGAAAGGACGAATCCTAGTGCATAGTCGCTAGCATCAGTTTCCACAACCGTTTCTCGATCTGGGTGAAAGTGACACAGTATGGGGGCTGTGATGAAGTAGTATTTGAGTTTTTTAAACGCTTTTTGTTGCCTTTCTCCACAAGCTAAATCTTTGGGGTTTCCCTTAAGTAGATCTGTAATTGACGCGCATGGTGCAGAGAAGTGTTTTATGAACCGTCGGTAGAAATTAGCAAAACCGATAAATATTGGAATTTCATTCACAGAAGAGGGAGGTTTCCACGCCTTGATTGATTTAACCTAATAGTCGCTCATTGTGACCCCGTCTACCAAGACTATGTAACCGAGAAATTCCACCGCTTTGATATGAAAGGTGCTTTTCGTCTATGAGACTGCCATTCGCTAATCTCTTAGCCTTTTCAGTACTTTCTTGACCAATGTAATATGCACGTTTTCTGACCTGGACTATATGAGTATATTGTCAATGTATACTACTACTTCCTTATAGGGAAATTCTTTTAGGATCATGGTCAGAATAGACTGGAATGTTGCTGGTGCATTGACCAGGCCAAATGGCATGACATTGTATTCATATAGGCAATACCGGGTACGGAAAGCAGTTTTCCATTGATCGCCTTTTTGTATGCAAATAAGATGGTAACTATCTTTAAGATTCAGCTTGGTGAAAATAGTGGCTCCTTCAACACGGTCCCGTAATTCTGTCATTAGAGGAAGTGGGTATTTATTGTAGATGGTAACTTTATTAAGTCTATGATAATCCACCCCTAATCTGAGCCGACTATCTGGCTTGGAAAGAAATAGTATTGGTGCTCCAGTAGTAGACTTGCTTGAGGTAATTTTTCCTTGTTTCAACATATCATCCAAATATGTTCGCAAGGCCTAGAGTTGTTTTTCTGAGAGAGGATATATTGGCCCCCATGGGGTTTGTGTATCAGGTTTAAGGTCCATAGCATGATCGAAAGTCTGATGCAAAGGTAATCTTACTGCGGTAGTGGGGCGAAATAGGTCTTGGAATTCGTGATAAGGAGTTGGTAGGTTATCGAGGATGATTTCCTCTTCCTTATCAATTCTCGCAATCAGAGCGATAACTACAACTTGTGGGTCATCCAGCACTTTCTTATCCCATTCTACTGAGATTCCCTCATCTTCCGGCAATAGGTCTAGTTGACACTCAGTTGCTTCAATTGTCCTGTCTTCGGGAGTATGAGCACTGCTGATTGGATGTTGCCTGCTCCACCATCACCCCTGGATTATCTAACCATAATTTCCCGTTGGTGCAATTTCGCCTGTTACCTGTGAAAGATGTTTATTTTTTCCTATTTCTAGGTAAAGGGGTTATGTATAATACATTCTCGGGGAAAATTCTGCTCCTGTAAATCCTTTAATTGGAGCTGGATTTGCGCGAGTTTCCTGCGGAATTTTTAGTTCCTGAACCAACTTTTCGTGTATTACGAAAATATTTGATCCGGAATCCAATAGGATTTTAATGCGATAGTGTTTCCCATAATCATAGATATGTGCATATCCTTCCAGACATTCATAACGTTTTGGTTCAGGGAGGTTGAGTTTCTGTCATTTATCTAACAGTAGTATGTCAGTTCGACCTCGCTTAGAAGACATGATGATTATATAGGGTAGGTGTTCATTCCTTATTGGTATATCCGTCTGGCCCTCGCTTAGTATTGACACCTTTGTTGATATCATCAGGCTTCCATTTTGATGAAGAAGTTACAGCAGAGGATCCATCCTTGGATAGCTTTTCCCGTTCCATGAACTCCCCCTCTTGTCAGCCAACTTCCCGTATGGTTTCCATCCATTCCCCATCTGAGGCAAACTTGAGATGGGATAACCGACGAAGAATCTCTTCCGGAAGTTTGCTTTCCACTCGTACCCTCCATGGTCTTCCAGTAGGACCAGCTTTGAGATTGAGGTTTTCATGGAGAAGAAGGTAAGTATCTATTTTTCCCTTGTAGACTACCTTTTTCATTTCTTCCAGAGCCTGTTGCTCTTCTTTGATGCCGATATATCCCTTCGTTATCTATTGTCTAAAGCATTCCCCTGTGGAATAGGCTGGGTCTCAAGTATATCCACCTTATCCACCCATGATCTTACGGTATTTCTCCAAGAAGGGTCCCACTTTGTTCCCCTTTGTTTTCCCTAATGTGAAAACTATTCGGTGTGCATGGTTTTCCCATAGTGTAGGGTTGCAATTGAAATAGTCTTCACAGGCTGTCAACAAATTTCGAACATCTTAGTTGTCATTTCCTTCAAAGAAGTATGGTGGTTCTCCTATTAATTTAGCAGGTCGAGAAATTCCTGCGATACATTCTAGGAAAGCCATTGTTAGTTCATCCTCAGGTACATCATTTCCGGGAATAGACGGTTGACGGGGAGCATGTTCCGGCCTGCCGCTCTTTCTCCCCCTAGCATCCTTTCTGTTCCTATCGGGCCCTTCATCATCTGGGTTAGGGGCATAACCTGTATTACCTGGTAGTGGTGGCGGTGGCAGGTTAAGGCCTCCACGCTCAACTCTTTTACCTTTGTCCATAGGAGGAGTTGGTGTTGATATTTGGGTTACAATAGTACCTTCTACTGGTACTACTTGTTGCCCTCGGTTAGAGGGTCCTGGATCTCCATCGCTTGGTCTAACTTGTGTCGAGCTGTGACACCCGGCCTTGCTAATTGGCGTACTAGTGAATCCAGGTATGCCTTCATACCATCTTCTTGTTCCCGCAGTTGTTGAGATGCTAATTCTTGCTGCTCATTCATTCTCCCAGTCCATTCAACCTCTTGTTGGCTTAACTTGGCCTGGAGATCTAGAAGTGCCTTTTCTACGATCTGGTCTCTGGTCTCAGAGACATGGGCCTGTTATTCCTATTGGGCCTGCTGGCGTCGAAACTCTTCCTGTACCTGAGCACGTAACTGATACTACTCCCATTCAGTATCCCCTTGCAGTTGTTCCAATGCCTGGTGCCCTTCCTTCAATTCCGCATCATTGATAACCTCACCTCGAGCCATGCGGCTCTGCAGTAGCTCTAACATTGTAAAGCCTTGCCTAGCGTCCTCTGGTAGGGCTGAGATCGCAATGTGATTCTCATCGGCACTCTTTTGCAGAGATCAGTCCAGGTGGCGTAATGCATAGACCACATTTTGCTGAAAGTTATCTTGTGGATTGATAGGTTTTTTGAGTTGGTCCACGCGGTTATGTACTCTAGACGGGGGTCGTTCCAACTGAATAACGTGAGACCAGGTACGGCTTCAGCTTGGAACCATTAAGGACGCAGAATGTATTGATTCAGTATCATCAGTCACAATGATTCTTTCTGGTCCCATTGTGCTTGGAATGGGTGTATCGTCCCTTTCCATCTCCATAGTTGTTAGTAGTTCCTGATCAGCGGGCGTTAGTGAACCTGGTTACCCACCATCTTTCTAAGCGCTGGATATGTTCTGTATAGCTGTGCTGGATATGCCGCAGCCTTCTTAAAGCTGTTGCTCTTATGTCAAGTCCGTAACCTTCACAACAGAAAAGGGAATATATGATCTTGACTGAAAGGTCAATAGCTTCCACAGTGTTTGTACTGAAACCAGTTGAAAGGATCGTGGCACTCTGCAGGTTGTTGAACTGGTAGTATATCGTAATATTCTCTGAGCATAGCAGCCTAGGTAATAGGAGCGTAACAATATAGTCTTCCGAGGCAGCTGGCTCGGTATTGTTGAAGGGGCTAGGCTGTACGTCTTAAGGGAGAGAGAATAGAGAGCTCTCAAGAAGGCTCGGTAATAATAGAACAGAGGAATAACGTCTTTCTCATGTTTCAAAACTTCTTGTTTTATTTAACTTAATATATTGTTAAGGTCTCTTCTCCGTTGTCTGATGATCCCTTAACTACGGGGGATAACTAACCATTTATACACTTTTCCTAGTACTTATAGTTGTCATATATGGAAGTATCATTAGATACTTCCCTCATAGTCTTAAGACATTCCGAATACCGTTTGACACTGAAAATGTCTACCCACACTTCAGTAAATAATCCATCAGTCAATCTATTATTCTGAGGTTGTCAAGCACTCGACCTATAGATAGCCTTCAATCTGTTTACCAAATGAACTAGGTTCTAATTGATACTGCCCATTTGCGAATATCATACGGTATACCAGTTGATCAGTATGGATGGCCGTCTTTCTTGCATATATGCCCTCATGTGCATATGCATTCAGATTATTAAGAATAAAGAATACATAATAGATCCACTTGGATAAATTACTCAATCATCTTTCACCGAGGCCGAGTAGTTCTGCTGTAGACACTACTCCTTGCCACCATAGGTTGTAGTCATTTAGTTACCACCCGGAGCTATATACCATCTTATCTTTTGCTCAGGAGCTTAGTACTATTTTGCATATGTGTAACACTAGTAAACAATGGTCTGAGGGACATGGGGAAAACAAAACCCATTGAGATACGGAACTTCTAAGCCGCACTGAATAATACAGAATAACTGGAACACGAAAATGATCATATAATGGTAAAAATGCGACTACATGGCTGGGACAAAATAAAGAGCATCACCGGAATGATTGACTCTAGAGCAACTGAGGACTTCATTGAAATAGAAATATGAGAAAAATACGACATCACAATAGCAAAGGCCAAACAACCATATGATATTTACCTTGCGGAGAGAAAACTCAGTGCAATTGGTCCAGTTACCCATACTGCGATAGTACCTATGGACATTAGTAGCCATAGTGAAATAATTACCTTCCAAGTGGCAAATCTACAGAACCATGAAGCAGTTCTCGGAATGCCTTGGTTAAGAGAACCCAGCCCAGCGATCGACTTGGGAAAGGGGACGATCACGCTTGATAGTGAGAGATGCATGACCTGGTGTTTAAAAGAGTCACTGAGGGTCTTTACAGTCCCAGAAGGGGAAGCCCTGGAGGAGAACTTAGATATGAAGTTCTCAGAGGTTCAGGCAAAAGAGGATCAACGAATTCATGTCAAAATGTCGACTAAAGAGGCAATGATGCCTATAAGAGGCTCCATGAGGGTGGCAGGACATGACCTGCACGTTAGGAAAAGAGCAAGAATACGAGCCAGTGGGAAAGAAGTTATCCGAACTGGGATAGCCATTGGATTACCACAGGGCACTTATGCGCTCATCGCACCACAAAGTGGGTTAGCAGACAACCAGAGACTTACAACCAACTCTAGTATCTTGGATGCGGATTATACAGGTATACTGAGAGTGGTAATAGTCAACCTCGGAGATGATAACTATACGGTCAAACTTGGAGACAGGATAGCACAGCTGATATGAGAGCGCTACTTGGATGGGGAATGCACGGAAGTTGAAGAGCTTATAAGGACCGAAAGAGAAGGTAAAGGATTCGGAAGTATAGACCAAGAGAGATACAGGGACAGAAACGAATCAGAAATTATCCTAAAAGGAAACGAAAAAGTCCAGAAATGAACTGTGATTTGTAAAATCTTTGCCCAAGCCTTGGGGAAGTTCTACAGAAGAGGAGAGACAACGGGCATTCTCAAGTAGAAGCAGGAGGACTGCACATGCGATTGGAAAGCAATGAATGTCAGTACAGAGTTAGTGATCAAAGTTAAGAAGTACCAAGGAAAATAACCCTAGGAAAAGATAATACCTGAGGTATACCATGAATACCTGGATCTATTCGAACAAAAAGAGAAAATGATACTACCACCATACCGAGAAGGAGTGGACCCTGAGATCAATCTAGAAAAGGGAAAGAGTATTAATACCAAGAGGTTGTATCTACTAGGAGCGGCAGAATTGGAAGAGTTGAGAACCTACCTAAAGCAGAACCTGGTGAGAGGATGGATACGGGACTCCTTTGCGGAAATAGGAGCACCCATTCTTTTCATAAAGAAGGAAGACGGAAAGTTACGATTATGCGTAGATTACTGACTACTTAATGAAATTACGATAAAAGACAGGTACCTACTACCATTAATCGGGGAAGCCTTAGACCGCCTAAGCACAGCCCAATACTTTACAAAGCTTGACCTTAAGGATGCATACCATGATGTAAGAATCAAGAAGGGAGACGAGTGGAAAACCACCTCCGCAATATGATACAGTACATATGGATAATTGGTAATGCCATTAGGACTAACGAACGCACCTGCAATATTCCAGTGATGGATCAATCAAACGTTATACCGATTCTTGGACATATGCTGTATAGTATATTTGGATAACGTGTTGGTGTTTTTAGAAACAATGGAACAACACTACAAAGACGTGAGAAAGGTCCTGGAGGCAATTGGGATATCTGCAATGAGGATTAAACCCACCAAGTGCCAATTCCACAAAACGCAGGTGGAATACCTGGGGTTTATCATTGACCAAGAAGGAGTTCGCATGGACCCTATCAAGACAGCAGCCATATGGGAATGGGCAATACCAAAGAACAAGGCAGATATCCAAAGATTCATGGGATTTTACAACTTTTACAGGAGATTTATCGAAGGGTTCTGAAGGACGGCGAAACCCTTATACAACCTGACAAAGAAAAACGCCAAGTGGTAATGGGTAACAGAAGAAGGCGAAGCATACGATACGATGTGACAGAAAATAACCTCGGTGCCCATCCTTACCCATTACAATCCTGATAGACCAATCATGCTCGAAACTGACGCTTCGAAATATGTCTATTTAGGAATCTTATCACAACAATGCAACGACAATAAATGGCGACCAGTCGCTTTCCTATCAAAGACAATTACCAATGTGAAATGCAATTACGATATTCATAACAAAGAATTACTGGCTATAGTGCAAGCGCTCAAAGAATGGAGACAATATGTGTTAGGGAGTCAACAGAAGACTCGGATCTGTTACACATATGGGATATGGTACTAGACTTTCGAGTCTAAAGATGTGATAGTATATAGCGCCGGGAGGTGACTATATTAACTGCAACCTACTCTGGCTTGAAGTAGGATCGTATCCAGAACTACTCAGCCTCGGTGAAAGATGACAGAGTAATTTTTCCAAGTGGATCTATTACGTATCTGCATTCTTGATAATCCTAATGCATCTGCACATGAGTGCATATATGCAGGAAAGACGGCCATCCAGACTGATCACCTGGTATTCCGTATGATGTTCGCAAATGAGCGGCATCAACTTGAACTTAGTTCATTTGGCAAAGAGATCGAAGGCTATCTACTGGTGGAATGCTTAACACCCTCAGAGAAATAGATAGTCTGGGGGATCATTTGCTGTAGTGGGGTCATACATCATCAGGGTCAAATGGTGTTCGCACTGTTTAGACCATGGCCGAAGTTACCAAGGATACATCTTTGATATGGCCAACCTAAAGTACTGGGAAAAGTGTATAAATACTTAGCTGTCCCCCGTAGTTAAGGGATCATCAAGCAACGGAGAAAGAGACCTTAACAATATAACAAGTTTACAAGCCTTCGAGAACCTTTTATCTTTATCATACTTTTTTACAGAGCTTTCGTGACAGTTCTGCGATTTTCTCGATACAAGCACGGCCCAGACAATTCAACAGTACCAAATTGGCTACCCCGTAACACTATATTGTTATTTTCGTGTCACCAAAGCTCCTCAACGGATGGTGGATAACAGCATTCACCAGACGCAAATCTTAATCTATCCAAGATTATATGGAAGATCCTCGACTAGATCTTCAATCTTCACGTGCAATCTTTGAACCTTTACCGAACCAACAATTAAGAAGTATCTTTGATACTTGCTTATCAGGACAAGATATCCTGATTTTTGATCCTTTATTTATCATATCCTCTTTTGAAGAGATACTTGCTGCTGACTTGGCGGAAATACCGCTATTTGAAACAGTTGAACCATCGTGGTTCACTAAGCCATTTTTAGTCCCCACAACCGAGGACTTTACTCAAATCTACGCCTATTTTTATGGGCAAGACTTTCTCTGGTACGAATTTCTGGACTGGGATTCTTAGTGGTCAGATTTGTCTTCCATTCACGACTTTTGTGCCTGGAGGCTAGAGGACTGGCTTTTTTAAATTTTCCTATACCGAAACTATCAAAGTTTCTAAGCGACCTGCCATGGCTATGGCACGAGATGATACTCCTATTCCTAGTCCTTTGGGACCAGACAGGATGATTGAAGAGGATGATACAGAATCAACGCCTTCGGCATCCTTAATTCCGTCCCGAAGCTGTACCAGCTCTCCCATTACATATTTGGGTCGTCCACCATCAAGAGTTCAGAAACGTGCCGAGCGAACCAAGAAGCCAGTTATTACGCAAGATAACTTCCAGCAAAATGTGGTCTATGCATTACGCCACCTGGACCGATCCTTGAAAGCAAGAGCAGATGAGAATCACATAGCGATCTCAGCACTATCACAGGAGGCCAGGCAGGGTTTTACAATGCTAGAATTATTGCAGAGCCGTATGGCCAGAGGTGAAGTTATCAATGATGCTGAAATACAGGAAGGTCGCCGAGCATTGGAACAATTGAGTGGCGACACCGAACAGGAGCAGCAAAGATTACGTGCCCAGGTTCAGGAAGAGTTCTGACGCCAACTGGGTCAACAGGAGCAACAGGCCCATGTCTCTGAAATAAGGGACCGAATCCTGGAAAAGGCACTAATAGAACTTAATACTAAGTTGAACCAACAGGAACAGGAATGGAACAGAAGGATGAATGAGCAACGCGAGATTGCTGCTCAACAGCAACGAGAACAGAGCGCTGGTAAGAAGGCCTACCTAGACGCTCTGGTACTTTAGTTGGCGGAAAGGACACCGGCACCAACACAGCATGGACCTAGTGATGGTGACCCAGGACCGTCCAACCAAAGACAGTCAGTAGTACCCATACAAGGTACTATTCCTACAAAGGCGTCAGCATGGACTCCAAGGAAGGATAATGGAAAAGGAGTGGATCATGGAGGCAACAACCTACCACCACCACCACCACCAGGTAACCTTGGTGATGCCCCTGACCCTGATGATGATGACAGGTCCGATAGTGAGGGAGAGGATGGACGGGACAGAAAGGGCGGCAGGCCGGAACGCGCTCCCCGTTTACCATCTATTCCCAGAAACGATGTACCCGAGGAAAGGTTAACCATGGCTTTCTTGGAACGTATTGGTAGACTATCCCGACCAGCCAAGCTAATAGCGGAACCACCTTACTTCTTCGAGGGAAATGACAACCAGGATGTTCGAAACTGGTTGACAGCCTGTAAGGACTATGTCGATCGCAATCCTACACAGTGGGAAAATCATGCACACTGTTACAAACCTATCCTTAGTCTGCCGGACAAGGCACACTATCTTCTTTAACAGCAACAGGTAACGATACGTACCGCTCGTCTTACCGTTTTTCAGGTCTCGTAACCTTATGTCGCCTAGGGAACGCTGAGTCCTTCCACTCCTAGCCCGTGCGACTGCTTCTTAGCGATACGTTCCTCGAATCACCCTTCGGTCGGTGATATAAACGGATGGTCGTAATAAGAGTAAAGTATAGATTGAACTAATAGGTAAAATATAATATAGGAAGTAACTTAGGTGGTTGCGTCAAGAGCTATCTATCTGTGTCCGTGACCCTCCTTATATAGGTGCTCTTCCCACAACCCTAACCCTGGTGACTTTACTATGAGTCACCTCTTTACTATGACTGCCATGTAAGTCATAGTATCACAAACGTCCTAAGACTCACAATCCGAGTCATAGTATACAATCCCCATAGTATCCAATTTCCATAAAAGATCATGTGCGCTAATCGCGTCACATGCGTGAAACCCCAGACTCATACTTGTAGTCAGGTGCGAAAGTCATAACATCATATGACCTCACAATCGTGAGTCATGAAACAATAAATCAAATCAAACATCATAATCATAAATGATCTCACAAATCGTGAGTCATGTGAAACATTCCGTATTGCTAAGTCGCGATTTGTGACAATAGCTCCTCTCTCCCCTCAGCTTGAGTCCCATCAAGCTATTCACCAAGTTTCATCACTTGGTTCCCAAATCTTCTCGCATCGCGACGGAACTTCCGTAATATTTGTCCCATTGTGCGTAACTGTTTCCTGACCATCTCCAATGTCAGGTCTGCCACCTCGATAGTTCGTTTTTGGTGCGCAATGGTGGCTTGTTGCGCTTCGAGGGTCTCCTCTTGGAGTCTGATCGTTCCTTGGGCTTCATCCAGTTGTATTTCCAAACCCGAAATCTTTCTTTATAGGCACTCAATATCTGCCTGCGTGTGTTGGCTTTCGGTATCATTGTTTCGTGTTTCCTCGCCCCTCTCCAACCGTCCCCTCCTGGCTTCCGTGCGCTGAGCATCCTTCCTGCTGCGTTCTTCTCTTTTACCCCACGCCTTGGGGCAGTATCCCGCTCGGATCTTCGCATCCCAGTGGGCTCGACAATTATTTAGGTAGCACTCCTCCCATCTCGTCTCTGCATGTGGTTGTCTTGGCCAGTAACTGGCCCCTTCCTTGTCTTCTCTATGGACGTTGCAATGCTCGTCGTAGCATGCCGTCCAGCTCATCGCGTTGTGTTCTGATGCCCTTTGCCAGTCCTCTACCGTCGCATAGCCTGGGCTAGTTGGAGTGATTTCTCGCATTGGTTCTCCCCAACCGTCGTTCGTTGCTTCTTTTTTGATTTCTTCCCAGCCTTGGTTTATCTGGGTATCGTTCGTGGAAGTGTTTGATTGCATTTTCCGCGTGTTCGAAGTTTTCCACTGGGTACCAAACTTTATCGTGATCAGGAGAATATCCTGTCCACTTCGCTCGATACTGGAGGTTTCCGTAGTATAGTCGTGAATCAACTATTTCTTCGAGTTCGTATTCTGTTTCGCCTTCGATTTCGATTGGTGGTGGTGGTGACTGGATCTGTGATGGGAATCTTTGGTCTTGGTAGGGTTCAAGAAGTGAGATGTGTATGGTGTTGTGTATTCTCATTGATGGGGGAAAGTCTAGCTTATATGCACTGTTCCCCACTCTTGCCGAGATCTTGAAGGGCCGCATCTTTCTGTAATCGAGTTTCTTGCATGGTCTTGTGGTCCTTACATTCCTTGGTAGGAACCATACCATATCTCCTGATTTCAAATTCGGATCAGGTTTTCTGTGTTGATCGTAATTTTCTTTCTGTCGAAGTTGGGCAGCCACCATTTCCTCGCGTATGGTATCGTGCCATTGGTTCATTTCGTTCGCCGGAATCTTCCGATCCGGTATCAGATGACCACTTGTGTCATGTTTCGGGTGTTGTCCGTAGTTTGCAAAAAAGGGTGTTGTCTTAATTGTTTCTTGTTGTCCATTATTGTATGCGAACTCCGCAAACGGTAATAGTTCGTTCCAATTATCCTGTTGATAATTGACGTATGCCATCTGGTATTGTTCCAGGATGGCATTGGTTCTTTCTGTTTCTCCATCCGTTTGTGGATGGTAAGCCGTGCTCAGTTTTCTTTCGATTCCCAACCTCCGGGCAGTTTCCTTCCATAGGTCCGAGGTGAACAGTGTCCCCCTATCGGTGATGATATCTTGCGGCAGTCCGTGCAACCGAAAGTTTTCTTTTGCAAAGGTTTGCGCGAATTGTTTTGTTGTCAT
>QFET01001274.1:0-11292 GCA_003316355.1 Tuber calosporum | reverse complement strand
TCTTATATACCCATCGTCCTTTGAGAACTCTTTTGGTATTAGGTCTGTCGACTTCGTCCGCAACCTTTCTGCTTTTCAGAACATTCATTTCCTCCTGCATTGCTATCTGCCATTCAGCCTGTTCTTCTGACTTCATTGCTTCTGCGTAGCTTGTGGGGTCAGGCTTGTAGTAGAAGAGTCCAACGAAGGATTCCTTGCTCATGGCAGTCTGTTGTTATCGAATTTTCTCGAGTATCGCTTCGCGTTGCAGCTTATGTTGTAGACTAACTTGTTCAGAGGTACCTGTCCCTCCTTCGCCTCGCATGTAGCTTTTGAATGTTTCATCGCATTTTCTCAATTTGGCATTCAAGTCCTTGAGCTTGGCTTTGGCTAGGTCCTTTCGATATTCCAGACCTTTGATGGTTTGGAATCGGGTACGAGTTGATAGTCGTCTAGGAGGTTCATCAGGGTATGCTCCTGGTACCTCTGTTTCTTCTACATGGTCTTCGTATTCGACTGGAGGATTACTTTCATGTTGTTTTCGTTTTCTGGAATGGCTTCTTTCTCCGGAATTGTAGCAGTACTTTCTTGATGATATTCGAATGAAACTCCTTTCATTATCCCAAACCTGACGTCTCTTGCTTCAGTCACCATATGTCGTTTAGGTATGTAAATCCGATATACTGTAGGACTGGAAGTGTGGCCTACTAAGTCACCTTCTTCAGATGTAGGATCCAACTTGGTTCTCTTTTCTGAAGAAATGTGTACTGTCGTAGATGTGAACCAAGGACGGAGGTGGTTAATGTTTGGCTTCTTGCCATATAGGTGCTCGAAAGGTGTTGTCTTTATCGTGGAATGCCATCGTCTGTTGTATAGGTAGGCAGCAGTAGAATATGCTTCCCCCCATAGAAACTTTCGATTGGCTGGCAACATACATCGTGCTATGGTTGTAAGGGTACGATTTATTCTTTCGGCAACACCGTTTGATTTAGGGTTGTAGGCTGGTGATGTGGTATGGATTGTACCTCTTTCCTTTAAGAACTGGTATACTTTCTGGTTTACATACTCTGTTCCATTATCGGTGTGGAGACGTTTGATTCGTACTTCGAATTGTGTATGTATAAGGTACCAGAAATCTTGTATTGCATTCTCAGCTCCGTTCTTTGACTTTAGCAAGTATAGCCAACAGTATCTGGAATAGTCGTCCACGAATGTCATGTAATATTCGTTTTTTCCCAAGGTTAGAACTGATATACGACCGCTCGGGTTTGAATGGATTTTCTCGAAAGGTTTCTTTGTTTCGATATTTTTTCCATGTGGCACACTATGTATTGATTTTTGCGTCATGCAAGTTTTACAGTTAAAGTCTTGAGGTTGGGGAATGGGCAATGTGTCGTTATAGCAATCTCGAATTGTGCTAGGATGACCAAGTACCAGGTGTCTTTCCTCATAAGGTATCATAAGAGCCTTCTCATTATGTGTCCTTATATACCACAGTCCGTCTTTTTTCTCCGCAACCATGAATATCCTTCCATTCTTCACATATCTTCTCTCTCCTTTCTCAATTTCCACTCTTACTCCAACATCATCAATCCTAGATTCAGACACTAAGGAGTATCGAAACGATGGTACATACAGTACTCTTCGGAGTTGAACCGTATATCTGGATCCGTCCAGCAGTCGCACAGGGATCTGAATGTCTCCAGTTCCGGTTGCTTGATGAGTTCTGCCATCTGCCGTTACTATATTTGCTTTTGTGGGTGATAGGTTTAGGAAGTCACCTTCGTTTGGTGATATGTGGTCAGTGGCTCCTGAATCACAAAGCCAACTAATTGTCATCCTCCTATCGCTTTCATTCGCAATTTGTTGAGACTTGGTCATCAACACGGTAACGGTAGCGTCGGTAATATTTATCGATTTTGGTCCCTTGTTTCGATATTTTTTCTCCTTATCTCTTTTGAGACCATGGCAGTCCTTGAGGTTATGGTTGTCACTCTTCTTGTCTTGTGCTTTGCACCAGGAACAGAACTTCATTCCTTTTTGTTTCCTTGGTACGAATAGCACTTTTTCATCTTCCCTTTGTTCGGTTTTCTCTGCTGCTCTGCTGACGAAGAATTCTCTTATGTCTACATAACGGTCATCTCCTCGTGCAGCCAGCATATCACATAGATCTCCATGTTCCTCCTTTATCGAAAGCAGGAAGAACGCTCCTTTGGTGGCTTCAGACTTGACTACCGCTTTCACTGTGGTCAAGAGGTCGTCAGCCTTTTTGCCCTTTGCATTTGAGCATCGTTGGGATAACGGGTTCCATGCGTTTTCAAAGTTGGAGATGTGTTCAAAGATGTTTTTACCAGGGGTGAGTTTGGTGAAGATGTTTTCAAGAAGGACTAGATTTGTAGATGGTGTTTCTTTGTCAAACCAGTCCCTTAGTGACTGCCAAGCCTCAGAGGCCAAGTTGTAGCAGGTGATATCGGCTGCATAGCTACCCGCTGCCTGGTATAGGAAGAACTTTGCTAGTTCATTTCGCTTATTTCAGTCCTTGGTCTCTTTTGAGGAGGAGGTTCCTTCGTCTTCTGGCTCATGTTGTTCTGTTGAACCGTCGACTGTATCCCATATATCGCATACGTTGAACGCCGTTTTCCACATTTGTGCCCATGACTGATAGTCCCGTTGTCCTTCCAATTTTGGATAGTCTTTTAGGGTAAGGGACAATCATCCAACTGTGGAGTCTGTTGGTGAGGTGTCTTCGGTGGACATTTTGGCGGTTAACGTGGGATAGGTCTATTGTTGTTCAAATTGGTGTTGGGAGGAAACGGGTTTGTTCTGCCGATATTTCTACGACAGTACAACCTTTTTATTGCGAAGTACTCAAGCTGAAATCGAAATTCGTTACAACAGAATGGGAGTATGTTCATTTCTTTTTGATGACTTATGGGAAACGGTCTTAATCTCCCACAACCAGAACAGTCAATGATCGATGTAGGGTTGAAATAACCTCGGTATTCGTCACTGGTTAAATCTTGTGGTAGATGTGATGCTTTGGCTTCGATTTCAGATATTGGGTATTCGGGTGCGTCGTAGTAGGTAAGTGGCATTTGTTTCCTGATTTTACTCTCTTCGTTTAGGGAGAGGACGAGTGTTGATGCAGTTTCTGCAGTGAGATTGGTTGTGTCGTCTATAGTAGACGTCTGCGTCACTCATAGAGTGATGAGAGGGCGGAGGTGTGTGAGGAAGGTAACAGTAGAAGCGTTTTAGTGTATAAACAGTTTTGGTCAAGAGGTATATGGTTGGGTAGCGGAAGTCTTGCTAACCCGAGCTCATAACCTGAAAATATTGCAGTATCAAAGGCTGTCTCTTATATTTAATAAGGCGGCACTGAGATTTGAACGCAGTATCTTGTAGACTAAAAAGCTGTGATTCCACTATTGCGCTACTGAGTTGTAAGGATACAGGAGGAGAAAACCCGAAATATATATACCCATTTCCGTATCACGTGAAATCCAGCCATACATGTGACTCGTCATATGTGTATGTGTTACATGACTCACATACACACATGACTACATAGAATGTGATAACGTTTTTTTTTTTCAACACAAGGACCTAATGCGGTACCTTGACCGGATTAACCAAAAGCCTCGCTCTCTTATGCTCCCCCGGCTAGACATTGGCATGGCCGCTTGCCCAGCTTTGCTTAGTAGCTTTCTGGAGGGTCTTCGGATCGCAGCCAATGTGATCCGCATGGGCAGTGGATTGCTGCAGCGGAACGGGCCCTTGCCCGGGTCTACTCGAGTACCGTACTGTGACTCTAATCCCACCTTTCCCAATTTGATGGCCTCCTCAAGATCACTAAAGACGCCTACGTGCCCGCACCCAAGCTATTTGGAATGCGGCAGCCAAACCGCCCATGGACCAAAGGTGCGATTGGCGCCTCGGCTATGCCAAACTAAGGTTTGTCCTCCGTCTGCCAGGGCCCGACGCACGCCGGCCAGATCCCTGTTCAACTCGTGCCGAACTCCGTGATAGTTGGATAAGTTTACGAGGAGTGCTCTCTCTCTCTCTCTCCTCAATTCCCCCCTGGGTCCTCCATTTGAGTCTCGCTTATCCGATATTGGTTGCTCTATCGAGGACCCCTGGATCCCCTGGTTAAATCAAACTTCTGGCTCGTGGTGCTGGAAATGCTGGATGATGCCCCCTCGACACACAGGACCAAACGGCCATTTTCAGGTGTGCCCCCTTAGAAGCCGACGCAGCCTATATAAGGTTGGTAAAGTCTCCTGTGGCGTAGCAAATTATGTGTAATATAAGGGAAAACGCCATATCACCAACCCCGGGCAGCGATAGTCCCGCAACTCTTGCGGAAGCTCTCGCTGCTCTCGAGGCAATGGTATCTAACAAAGAGGCTTCCCCCGCAATACTGCCCGGCAAAGTTCTTTGAAGTTTCCTTGCTCCTGGTGCTTCCAGAGCACTGCCCTGCTGAAGTGGCCGCTCACGGCTTCGGAGCCTCTGGCTATTGATGCCATGTCCTCTCGGATCCTTTCGCAAAGTGTTCGGATATCGCTAATTCCCCTTTTCCCCGCCCCAGTTCGTTCAAGTATAAGAATGGTATGACAGTGGGGTCTCTAGGTATCTCTCCCAGGCCGTAGGCCTAGAGGTGTCCAAGAGGAAAATCCATACCCATCGGAGTTGCTCGAAGGGTCGGTTCTGTCGGCCTTCCAGGGGGAAAATAGATTAAGCATCACCTTGAGATGCCAATTTGTTTCGAAGAGAAATAAAGTTAAAATTATTGCTTCCCAATACGGGATCACTCTGCGGGGTCACTTGGTGTTCTGCTCGACGTTATAATATTATAATATACTTTTATCGTCACTGACCTACGCCACGTATGATACTTGACCGTCTTCTTGAATATATCGTTCAGTACCCTAGAGTCATCCCACATATGTAACCCCTAATCAAAGATAGCAAACCCTTCAAGTGAAGGTGGTTCCTTCCGTCCCTCGGATTGCTCACACCTGCCACTGTCGAGGTCAAACCCCCGGCGAATTAAACTCCACCTCACCATCTCGCCCGAACTGTGGGAACTTGTGGTGCAGTGGGGTGCTATGGGTGGTCTGAACTCCCCACCACATACCGAAAGGTGCCGATGTCTACGAGTGACATGGGGTGTTGGCATTCCAACCACGCTATATGATATCCCCTCGCCGATTAGGCCCCCGCGATTTTCCTAAGGCATCATCCTAGCTATTTGGAACAACCCACAACACCCTCCCACGGGGTTAGTTTACACGCATTATATCTCCACTGACGTATTCCTCTGCAAGGCTCCTATCAAGGAAGGTGACTTAAACTCTTAAACTCTCCCCTCATAGGGTTGAGACTGGCGAAGAGCTCAAGCGTTCTTGGTGAGATAAATCGCATAGCAAAGGGGGGGGAGTAACATTAGAGGTTCCAGTAAATAAGATCTCTCAACACATGCAGTAAGGTAGAGGCGCCCTGCGTGAAGCTTCTTTTTATACTTTTTTTTTGGTGATTCGCCGGAAAGCTGTATAAGTGAATCAATTGTGCACATTTTATCCCGTCGATAAGAGAGTCTATGGACTAAAACCCAGTAGGTGGGAGCACAAAGAACCCGTGAACGCTCAAATGGAAGCGTGCTTGTTGAGCTGGATGGGGGAGACTTAGAACGAGTGAAGTTGAAATATCCAAGATGGGCTTGAATCGCTATCACACATCATCACTCGTCCCAGGGCTTAGATCTTGGGCAAGTCCATCATGATTGTGGATCAGTTTTGTGTCCAATAATTGAACCAGAGCCTCACCCTAGAGTAACCTTAGCAAGTGCTGCCGTGTGCAGTGCTCCCTTTCCTATCTCTCAATAATAGGCCTCAAAGTTATGATGCTCTATCAGTGTCCAAGTTACGCTTTTCAACCATGCCCACTCGCCCCATGCGTCAGTGCGCATCTCTCAGTATGGAAGGAACCCTTGTCTCCTCAACAGCAGCCGCGGGGGCATCAGTCCGATTCTTTCCGGATATTTTCCTACCATTTCCAACACCCCCCTTTGCCACGTTATACGAATAGTTATAAGTTTTTAAACCCGCTCTGCCTTTTTCCGAGCACGGTAGAACACCACATTCTTGTGCGTTTTGGTTTTTTTTTATCTTATGGTAGAGCTCCAGCTCAAAGTGGGGAAGTTAGTCGGTCCGATCATTCTCCTCAATGTTTCTGAATGTTTTTAGCAATCGTTCCCAACACCCCTCGCAAAGGTATCATATTATAAAGATAGTTCTAAGGGCGTAAATCCACCCTGCCCGTGACCTTGCTGCCCGGGGTTAGCAAAAAAAAAAAAATCAAAAAAAAAAAAAATCAAAAGGAAAAGTTCTCGTAATAATTTTTGCGACCAAATTCCCAGCTGGGGACATCATGTCGTGCTTCCCAATGTCTCCCGATCTTTTTCCTCTCCTTTCCTTACCGCCCCCAATCCCCTTTTCAAAAAGGATCAGTGATAGCTAACTGTAAGGCCTAATCCCACTCTACGTGTGCGGGTTCGCCATAGCACAATATTGTTATCAATATTTTCGATTCTCTATCATATTATTATAGTAGAGCTCCAACTCATATCAGGGAATGCTATTGATTATGCCATCCTTCTCAATATTTCCGGAATGCTTTTCTCTTTTTTTCTCTCTTATTAATTCAGTTCCTCCGCTAAAGGATACGAGTAAGCATTTCATGATCTAGAACTCCTACCCGAGTGATAATATGTGCGCGACCCTTCGCGACGATTGAGAACCCGAACTCCAGATGTGTCGGTATTACGTTGAACCCAGACTTTTCAACCTCGACAGGTAGCCAGCTCTTTGTTCTAATTAGAGGGTAGTGATGTCTATCTTGAAAGTCACTCACCATAGAGCTTCTTTACGAGAGTGTTTCATATTTAGCCCGAGCCCAGATTTGTTCAAGTTACCGTTATCTTTGTGCGTAGGTACATAAATCTGGCAAAAGTCTGTTTGGTGGTTGTGTCACAATGATCGTATTTTCGGATACTTATTGCCAGATACAAGTACCGGTATATAACCGCTCTGTCCACCATATAACCTCTGAGAGTGCCCTCCTCCCTCTCCGAGAAAAACAAAGCACCCGTTTTCTGTTCTATCACTCCAGAGGATTTTCCGCTTCTTCCACTCCAGCCGGGTTTACTATCTTCTAACATCCATCATATTAAATAAAGAGAGCCATTGGTCTAGTCTTCCACCCACAGCTAGTCGTCGCCAAATTCGCACACACACCCATCACCAAGCTCTCAAAAAACAACCCCTCACCTCGACTTCAACCCAATCACCAAACATCCATTCCCCAAGTGAGCACCACGACCAATCAACGTACTAAAATGTCCAAAACCGAAACTCCCAGCACCATCGCCAAAACGCTAGTCACAACGCTCCTCAGTATCATCGTGTTAGTGATGACCAACTCAATTCCTAGATGCATGACCGGATACCTCACGGTCCTCATTCCTCAAGCCATATCCCTAGAAAAGATCACCCCATATCGTGTTGATATCCTCTTTTGGGGTAGTGTCATCATCTACTCCAGTTACATGAAACCCTATTACCACAAACTTATCAAGCTCTTCGAATCTGTGGGAGCAAGTTTTGCCATGGGGGAATTTACCTGCAAATCTTTAGCACTCGAGCAAGAAATGTCAGAAATATGGAGCCTGCCTGGCTCTTTTGTTTTCACGGGATTGGAGACAAAAACTCCAACTATCCCACAAAGGGATACTGATACGAGTAGATTCTCACTGGCTGAAACACCTACTGCACTGATCACGCCACCGACGGAGTCACGCACCCCTGATTTCACAGCGAAGGAAGCCCCAACTCCATATGAAGAGCACTCGCCAAGGCCACCACCAACGGTTCGCCGCCCCCTCAGATGGCATTCTGGAGGAAAGTATCTAGACGGGACACCCATCCCTCCAAGACGCAAACAGAACACATATTCAGTGGAACCACAAACTACCTCCGAGAAGGCTACTACCTCTTCCCAGGGAAGAACAGAGACTGCAACTTCGGAGAAGAATGGGAAAAGAGGTCGGGGAGAGAAACTAGATATCACCGACTTTCTCCCTCCTAAAAGCAACTCACCACTAATCTCCACGCCACCACAAAACACTCCGGACATGCAATCCACCCTGCGAGAAAATGACTCCCCCCTGCAGGCAGGGTCTCTCACATCACCGCCGCTACCATCACCCCCACCAACCCGCCGGCGGCCACGACACAAACGCCTAGAAGAGCTCACCTCGCAGAATCAGAATAACGTAAGTAGTCCAGATCCGAGCCCCAGTGTTAACGAAGGCACGTTTCCCGAGAACGAAGATACAGTTATGCAAGAGGCGCCCTCGTTAGGCTCCAGATACATTTCTAACGCTAAGGGTAGTTGGGGCGCCACACGGGAGCCTAACAAGGGAGAAATGGTGGCTGCGGTAAGCACAAGTTGGGGTAAAGATCCGGAAGTAGGTTCCTGCGACCGAGACGATTTGGGCGGGGTATCGGAGGAGGATGTCTTGCGAATTACGAACTCATGGGCAGCCGCACTGTTAGAGGTTTGTGAGAGGAAGCTTTCAGAGGTCGTCGTGCTTTAAACGAAGTCGGTTTAGGCGGCGTCGCTGGTTTACCGCTATGTTGTGACCAGTGAGGGGGCTCCATGACAATAGAGCTCTCCTTTTGTGTTTTCAAGTGTTTGGTTAGCCCCCCGCGAATTTACTGTAAATGCATTCGAGAGGGACATCATGGGAGGGCAGAGGCGTAACAAACCCAACTCACTAGCTTAGCTTTCGGTATACTAGATAGCCCCGAAATCCAACTATATAAAATAAAAATCAACAATATAATACTAAATAAGTACTACACTTTGGCGAGAAATAGCTTGTAAGAGATCCAACCCCCAACTCTAAACCATCGCAGCCCGAGCAACAGTTGATTCACCATGACAACAGCCACACCGAAAATCAAAGCCTATATATTAGCATCCCCAGACCCAACTCGATGGGAGAACCACCAACGCACAACACCAAACAGAAAAAACTTCAAAATAAGGTAGGGCCACCCCAGCCACAATGCCAATCACACAATAGTTGTAAAAAGAATACTATAGTGCCTGTGGCGAGCAACCGTGCTATTATATATTATACTGCAACATTCCGACCCTCTCCCGTATTAGCAATCACAATTCTGGGCATTGTACTGGTAGAAATCGATCATTGACGGGGAAATATAGACGCAGTGGGTGGATCATCTCTCTCCTAAAATCGACTTGAAAACATGTAGAGAGTTCAGGTTACCCTGATACTAGCCTTACTCCCCCCCCCCAACCTGCGCACTCTGGAATACGTTCCAAAGTAAATTCCGCCCCATACCACGGGCAGAGTGTGAATAAGCGAGTGATAATATATGAAGAGTAAAACTATTAGAATTTTAAAGAATAGCAAGGGGGGGATCAGGCTCCTGTAGGGGCAAAACTGTATACGTGTAGACGCGGTTGTAATTGGCTACGCATCCTATCCAACGTCTTCGGATATCATGTTACTGGTTTTTATAGTCAAAAATTTGCCTTCCTTCCTTCCTTCCTTCCTTCCTTCCTTCCTTCCTTCCTTTCTTCCTTTCTTCTTCCTCCCCACTTCTAGTCACCTCCGCACCCCTCCGAGCCGTTCCTCCAACTTCCAGCCCGGCATTCTGCAAACTCCGTTCAACCCGCTGCTTCTCGACTAGGCCCCCCGACCTCGCATCCTTGTTGATACGTGGTTATACCTTGGCACTTCCAATGCCAGTGCGCTGTTTACCCGCACGGCGGAGGTTGGATGTATTGTATGCGCTAATAGTTCCAGATAACTGGCTAACCCATAGTTGTACATCTTCTCTCTCTCGTCTGACCGATGCGGAAACTTCTTCAGCTCGCTCTCGCCGGGAGAATTGTCCCTCGCCACTAGGCTCGAAAGGAGCTAGACGGTTTCTATGTTGATGGAAGCCAAGACATTAGTGAATTCCTGATATGTCTCCAACATAAATGGGGCACATAGGCCATTGTTGAGCTCCCCAGTGAGGGAAAGAGTTGATGAAGGGGGGCTATTGTTGTTGGCGGTAGAGGGTATCAAAGCAGATCGAGGGGGGGGGAGTGGGATTCGCTTATGAGAGCCTTCAAAACATATGATACCAACTCGGGGTGGTAACCTGGCCAACGAGATATCCCCTTGACCAAAGCGAAATTCCTAGCGACCTGGATGGAAAACAAATGTATGATGATATTACTTCCCCATCCTATAATACATTATACACCCTGATATACAGTCCGAGTGATGCCTCATGATACTTCGGGTTGCTCTTGGCACCTCTTGACAACTTTTATTGACTATGATACTGTAGCAACAACCCTCCAACCGTCCATACAAACTTTCTAGCATATAACTTCACCACCATGCCTGATATTCAAGACCTAAGAGCGAGGAGTGATAGAGCACATCAAGTATCATACTCGAGTAATGTATGTATACTTTCAGAATATATCCGCCATGCCTTAACCATCAAATAGACCTTCAAAGTGTGAGTACTTTTCAGGAGAAACATACCGCACTCGGGTTACCCCTGAATGGTACCTCATCCCACCTCACGTTCCCTCCCTCCCTTCCTCTTCACCCTCCCCTACCCACCCCCTAAAGCCTCAAGAAAAGGGAGGGGGANNNAAAAAAAAAAAAAAAAAAAAGATAATGGCAGACTTTTATGCAGGCTACATCTCTGGCGCCCTCGGGATTCTCGTCGGCTCGCCTCTAGACATCCTAAAGGTCCACTTGCAATCCTACTCCTCCTACTCTCCCCCCTCCTCTTCCCTCCCCTCCTCCACACCGCTATTCCCAACGATCACAAGTTACATCCGTGGCACCGCCGCTCCGCTCTTCTGCTACGGTGGCCTAAACGCGATTCTATACTACACCTACAATCGCACTCTCTCCCACCTTTCAACCATAAAGCCGCAGCAACAGCAGCAACCGTCCCTTGCAGCGATATGGGCCGCCGGTGCAGTCGGCGGCGCCGTATCATTCGTGCTCAGCGCGCCGATGGAATTAGTCAAGGTCCGGGCACAAGTGCACCATGGCAAGAATAGCTATGAGGTTGCGCGGGAGGTTGTCAGGAGGGAGGGGGTCAAGGGGTTGTATTTTGGAGGAGGGGTTACGGGGGTCAGGGATTCGGTGGGTTACGGGTTTTAGTATGTTATCTTCTCTGAGTAATCGCTGCCGTGAGTAGCTAAATG